>OZ025260.1:10084276-10286053 GCA_964019135.1 Arenicola marina | reverse complement strand
GGCCGGAGCCTTAGCCCGACGGCTGGAGCCTTAGCCCGACGGCCGGAGCCTTAGCCCGACGGCTGGAGCCTTAGCCCGACGGCTGGAGCCATAGCCCGGCGCCCGGAGCCTTAGCCCGACGGCTGGAGCCTTAGCCCGACGGCTGGAGCCTTAGCCCGACGGCCGGAGCCTTAGCCCGACGGCTGGAGCCATAGCCCGGCGCCCGGAGCCTTAGCCCGACGGCCGGAGCCTTAGCCCGACGGCCGGTGTCTTAAACCGGGGACTGGTGTCTTAAACAGGGGACTGGAGCCTTATCCCGTCGCCCGGTGTCTTAAACCGGGCACTGGAGCCTTAGCCCGGGGCCCGGTGTCTTAAACCGGGGACTGGAGCCATAGCCCGGCGCCCGGAGCCTTACCCTGGCGCCAGGAGCCACAGCCCCGAGCGACATCCCGGAGTTATATCACGGCGCCATAGCCCGGAGCCATAGGCGGGAGCCTCATGCCGGAGTTATATCCTTAAGCCATAGCCCGGAGCCATAGCCCGGAGCCACAGCCCCGCGCCTGGAGCCCTAGCCCGAAGTTATATCCCGACGCCATATCCCGGAGCCACAGCCGGGAGCCACAGCCGGGAGCCATAGCCCGTAACCATAGCAAGGTGTTCAAAGCCATAGCCCGGCGCCCGGCGACCGGGGCCACAGCCCGGAGCCATAGCTCAGAGCCATAGCTCAGAGCCATAGTTCAGAGCCATAGCTCAGAGCCATAGCTCAGAGCCATAGCTCAGAGCCATAGCTCAGAGCCACAGCTCCGAGCCGTAGCCCGGAGCCATAGCCCGGAGCCATAGCCCGGCGCCGGGAGCCTTAGGCCGGCGACCAGAGCGATAGCGGAACCATAGTCCGGAGCCATAGCCCCGGGTCACAGCCCGGAGCCATAGCCCGGCGCCCGGAGCTATAGCCCGGCGCCCGGAGCTATAGCCCGGCGCCCGGAACCATGGCAAGGCGCCCGTAGCCTTAACACGGCGACCGGAGCCATAGCCCGGAGCCACATCCCGGAGCCATAGCTCAGAGCCACAGCTCCGAACCGTAGCCCGGAGCCACAGCCCCGGGCCATAGCCCGCAGCCGTAGCCCGGAGCCTTAGCCCGGCGACCAGAGCGATAGTCCGGAGCCACAGCTCGGAGCCATAGCCCGGAGCCATAGCCCAAAGCCACAGCTCGGAGCTATAGCCCGGAGCCACAGCCCGGAGCCATAGCCCGGAGCCACATTCCGAAGCATAGCCCGGAGCCACATTCCGAAGTATAGCCCGGAGCCATAGCCTAGGGCTATAGTCGAGCGTCGGGAAGCGAGGCCGAGATCGCAAGAACGCGAGAGCAGATCGCCAGGGCGAGATCGCGCGTGGCACAACAATGTCACCACACAGCATGAATGAAGTGACTGTATATACAGTAGGCGTGACGCTATTCGAAGAAGCCCCCGGTCGTCTAAAAATAGATGGTTCTCTCCGGTCTTAATGCCGACCGGCAGCTTTTTGCTTATAAAATTCAGTTAGTCTTAGCTAATGACCGAGTCGTTAGTATGCTCAATTGAGAGTCTTAGCGCTATGTCCGGTCATACGTTAAGACCACTCTTCATGAAACCGGCCCCAGTGGCTTTGTACTGACGTTAAAGACGTCTTCATCGATCAGCATCACCCCTTTCTTGACAATTAAAGCGGTGTTGCCAAACACAAACTGATAACATATTAGATATCTTGAGAACAATGTAATTTGTTGGGTACGCAAAAAGAAAGGATAAACCGACTGTATGTGTTGGGGAGTGGGGTTGGATGGGCGGGTGGAACGAGATTGGACAGATCTGTCGGGATGGGAGGGTCTGGCCATGGCTGCTGGAAAAGGACTGGTAGAGTGGAAATGTTTGGGAGAAGTTTGGGGGCGGGAGGGTTATAAGTTGGAGAAGGGTAGGTGCTAGTGGGTAAGAGGGTTGGGGAGGATGGGGTCGGGTTAACTTTAGGAGCCACCGCAGTGGGTCATGAACGACTCAGAGCGGTCCCGGCGTGCCAGGTTCGTCTCTTGTTGATGACACCGTCCCACCCATTGAGTAATTCTCGGGCTCCGGGCTATGGCTCCGGGATATGGCTCCGGGCGTCGGGCTATCGTTTCGGTCGCCTGGCCAAGGCACGGTGCGCCGGGCCATGGCTCCTGGCTGTGGCTCCGGGCTGTGGCTCCGGGCTATGGCTCCTGGCTGTGGCTCCGGGCTGTGGCTTTGGGCTATGGCTCCGGGCTGTGGCTCCGAGCTGTGGCTCCGGCTATAGCTCTGGGCTACGTTGGAACGCGTGCTTGGAGACCCGCAAGCCGATGAAACCAAAACTGCGAAATGCACAAGCAGAAAGCCCGGCTTATGTTCTTTGCCGACGACCTATATTCATGGTGTCGACTGTTTGTTATGGCAAAATGTCCATAACGTTTATCACAGGCTTGGCAGCGGCGGATGCGATTAATTATCCAAAAAGATCAAATAAGCTATTTTATTTTTGGGGCAGATAGACTAAGAATGATTAAGTGTTACTTAAAGACGAGCACTGCCCCTATCAATCTGAATTGCATCACACTGCTGAAATAGGATACAAATATCCCAGGTTTAACCTGACCTTGACCTACTTCGCGGACTCCGGTCCCTCCGCCCCACACCCATCCACCAGACTCTGCTTCACTCATCCCTTCCACCTCCACCCACACTCGCCAGAATCATACACTGCCCCCCACCTCCCAGGCCCATCCACACCCACCGTGCAAACGGCAAAATTTAAATCTAATATATTCATTTACTCCCGAGATATTTATTTAAACCTGTATGTACTATGAGTATGATGGCCTCATATATACGAATAAACTTACTAACTCTGGGAGTAAAAATTGCATTCTTTCTCAATAAGGAGAGGGGTCCGGTTTCCCAGCCCCCACCCCCCGTCCCCCATCAGTCGCAAGTTTACAGTGGACCCCTCCATTTACAAATTGTTAGATCGGCCCCTGCTACCCGTGCTCACCTTGACATGTGCTGCTCAACGCTTCCTGGCGACGTTAATAAGCTCTTTCTGTTTGTCTACTTCTGTCACCAGAAGATGACACTTTTCCTCTGCCTCTCCTTCTGTTATTGCATCCGGACAGAATCAGATGATTATGACAGTTGTCGGCTGCTAAAGTAGGTTATTACCTTCATCCTTGAAGAGTTCCAAAAGGAAGCGTCATTATCCGGTAGCCGTGAGATGGCATCACAACTCCAGACCTGTCCAGTCCAGAACTGTCGCGACGCCTAACTATGGGGTGCTACCCTAGACGCGAGTGCCAATTCCACCACGGGGGTTACACCGTGGTGCTACCCCAGCTGGTGAAGCGGTGCGCTTTCGAGATAGCCTACGCCCACAACATTACCTTAGCCAGAAAATTAAGATCAGTCTGAAAACTTACGTTTAAGATGCATGCATACATAATACGGGACATGAGCTACAATGCATTAATATGATTGGCAGGTAATGCGGGCAGCGACGGAGTTGTTTTTGAACTCCTTGGGCCAACATCAAAGGGTGACCTGATCACGAACGACAGTAAACTCAGCGATGTTGTGGAGTAGAGCCAAAGAGGGAAACAGTGGGTGGGTGTATGCGTGGCGGTATAGTGCATAAGGGGGAGGGGGTGGGGGGGGCAGTAAGGGAAAGTGATTCTGTACTACTATTCGTTACCATTTGCTCACCCATCAAAATGTCAACAAGTGCTGACTTGCATACGGCACTTGCGTCTCCAAAGGCACCCAAAATAAAGTTTGTTTTTCACGAATTATAAAATTATATTTTCATATTACAACCACAAAGATGTCAACTGATATATGTTTGGGACCATATAAGTTCCTCTGTACATTTGCTTCAACTTGATAGCAAATAATACGTTTTAGATACAGCCGATATGTACGTTCCTCTACCCCAAATGTCATTCCTCTCCCCGAATTTGTAGTTACTTAATTTCGTCAGTCCGGAACTATATGTTACCTGATCGAGGCAAAATACGCCACGTAAAGACTGACTTTACCCACTGTTTGGCAAATTCAACTGGACCATCATGTGATAGATAATAGTTTGTTGAGAAAATTATTTATTATGAAGCCTCCTGCCTGCCAAGACTGAGTACCTCCCTAACTTCTTGTCTCTTGTCGGCTTTTCAAAAGGCAATACACGAAAAACATTTTCAATTGTAGTGTATTGGGACGTGAATGTATGCAATGGTTTTATCACTGACGTCCCGGCGTCCGGACGTGAAAATGGTTGATTGTTTCGGCAAAGACGCCGACACGTCCGGACGTGAGGACGTCAATTTACTTCCACACAGGAGAGCTGCAAGACGCGCTGATCGCTGATCGCTTCTATGATATGCCACTTTCAAGCAGCCTACTTACATCAGCCATCTTAGATTTGTTACATTTTAGAATGAAGACAAAATAAAAATGTTTTATATCTCGTTGTAAAACACCAATTTCGACATAAAAACTACGCGGGCTAGTTTATCGCGCGCGGACGTCATAGCGAGCCGCGGTCGACATCACACAGAGTACCGAACAGCGAACAGGCGCGCAGGGATATAAAGCCGGCCACCATCTTCTGCTCCGGTTGCTTCTCTGCAGATAGCCTACAGGCTTTCAGGATTTAAATTCTAGACAGAATATACTGATGAGATAATGATCGTGAAATGAATGGATCTTATACAATCCCCCAGGCCCAGCATCAGATGCCGGATTCCGAGATGAAGCGGTATTGGGCTGTGATGGCTCTATGGGGAAGGTTGGCTGCTTATTTAGGACGCTGTAACCATTTCAGATCTGATCATATCGCGTCAATATGAGAAGGAAGGCAAATGCAGAACCATGTCCCCCGGGGAGACTATGGGAGAGGAAGGGAAGGACGGAGCCATGTCCCCGGGGTCACTATGGGGGAAGGAAGGCCAGGGCAGAACCATGTCCCCGGGGTCACTATGGGGGAAGGAAGGGGAAGGGAGGAGCAGAACCATGTCCTCAGGGTGACTATGGGGGAAGGAAGGGAAGAACAGATCCATGTTACCGGGGTCACTATGGAGGAAGGAAGGGAAGAGCAGAACCATGTCCCCGGGGTCACTATGGGGGAAGGAAGGGAAGGGCAGAGCCATGTCCCCGGGGTCACTATGGCGGAAGGAAGGGAAGGGCAGAACCATGTCCCCGGGGTCACTATGGAGGAAAGGACGGCAGATCAGAACCATGTCCCCGGGGTCACTATGGGGGAAGGAAGGGAAGGGCAGAGCCATGTCCCCGGGGTCACTATGGGAGAGGAAGGGAAGAGCAGAACCTTGTCCCCGGGGTCACTATGGGAGAAGGAAGGGAAGGGCAGAGCCATGTCCCCGGGGTCACTATGGGGGAAGGAAGGGAAGGGCAGACCCATGTCCCCGGGATCACTATGGCGGAAGGAAGGGACGGGCAGAACCATGTCCCCGGGGTCACTATGGAGGAAAGGACGGCAGATCAGAACCATGTCCCCGGGGTCACTATGGGGCAAGGAAGGGAAGGGCAGAGCCATGTCCCCGGGGTCACTATGGGAGAGGAAGGGAAGAGCAGAACCTTGTCCCCGGGGTCACTATGGGAGAAGGAAGGGAAGGGCAGAGCCATGTCCCCGGGGTCACTATGGGGGAAGGAAGGGAAGGGCAGAACCATGTCCCCGGGGTCACTATGGGAGAGGAAGGGAAGAACAGATCCATGTCCCCGGGGTCACTATTGGAGAGGAAGGGAAGAACAGATCCATGTCCCCGGGGTCACTATGGCGGAAGGAAGGGAAGGGCAGAGCCATGTCCCCGGGGTCACTATGGGGGAAGGAAGTGAAGGGCAGAACCATGTCCCCGGGGTCACTCTGGGGGAAGGAAGGGAAGGGCAGAACCAGGTCCCCGGGGTCACTATGGGGGAAGGAAGGGAAGGGCAGAGCCATGTCCCCTGGGTCACTATGGGAGAGGAAGGGAAGAGCAGAACCTTGTCCCCGGGGTCACTATGAGAGAAGGAAGGGAAGGGCAGAGCCATGTCCCCGGGGTCACTATGGGGGAAGGAAGGGAAGGGCAGAACCATGTCCCCGGGGTCACTATGGGAGAGGAAGGGAAGAACAGATCCATGTCCCCGGGGTCACTATTGGAGAGGAAGGGAAGAACAGATCCATGTCCCCGGGGTCACTATGGCGGAAGGAAGGGAAGGGCAGAGCCATGTCCCCGGGGTCACTATGGGGGAAGGAAGGGAAGGGCAGAGCCATGTCCCCGGGGTCACTATGGGGGAAGGAAGGGAAGGGCAGAACCATGTCCCCGGGGTCACTCTGGGGGAAGGAAGGGAAGGGCAGAACCATGTCCCCGGGGTCACTATGGGGGAACGAAGGGAAGGGCAGAACCATGTCCCCGGGGTCACTATGGGAGAGGAAGGGAAGAACAGATCCATGTCCCCGGGGTCACTATTGGAGAGGAAGGGAAGAACAGATCCATGTTCCCGGGGTCACTATGGCGGAAGGAAGGGAAGAACAGATCCATGTCCCCGGGGTCACTATGGGGGAAGAAAGGGAAGGGCAGAACCATGTCACCGGGGTCACTATGGGGGAAGGAAGGGAAGGGCAGAGCCATGCCCCCGGGGTCACTATGGGGGAAGGAAGGCCAGGGCAGAACCATGTCCCCGGGGTCACTATGGGGGAAGGAAGGGGAAGGGAGGAGCAGAACCATGTCCTCAGGGTGACTATGGGGGAAGGAAGGGAAGAACAGATCCATGTTACCGGGGTCACTATGGAGGAAGGAAGGGAAGAGCAGAACCATGTCCCCGGGGTCACTATGGGGGAAGGAAGGGAAGGGCAGAGCCATGTCCCCGGGGTCACTATGGCGGAAGGAAGGGAAGGGCAGAACCATGTCCCCGGGGTCACTATGGAGGAAAGGACGGCAGATCAGAACCATGTCCCCGGGGTCACTATGGGGGAAGGAAGGGAAGGGCAGAGCCATGTCCCCGGGGTCACTATGGGAGAGGAAGGGAAGAGCAGAACCTTGTCCCCGGGGTCACTATGGGAGAAGGAAGGGAAGGGCAGAGCCATGTCCCCGGGGTCACTATGGGGGAAGGAAGGGAAGGGCAGACCCATGTCCCCGGAATCACTATGGCGGAAGGAAGGGACGGGCAGAACCATGTCCCCGGGGTCACTATGGAGGAAAGGACGGCAGATCAGAACCATGTCCCCGGGGTCAATATGGGGGAAGGAAGGGAAGGGCAGAGCCATGTCCCCGGGGTCACTATGGGAGAGGAAGGGAAGAGCAGAACCTTGTCCCCGGGGTCACTATGGGAGAAGGAAGGGAAGGGCAGAGCCATGTCCCCGGGGTCACTATGGGGGAAGGAAGGGAAGGGCAGAACCATGTCCCCGGGGTCACTATGGGAGAGGAAGGGAAGAACAGATCCATGTCTCCGGGGTCACTATTGGAGAGGAAGGGAAGAACAGATCCATGTCCCCGGGGTCACTATGGCGGAAGGAAGGGAAGGGCAGAGCCATGTCCCCGGGGTCACTATGGGGGAAGGAACGGAAGGGCAGAACCATGTCCCCGGGGTCACTCTGGGGGAAGGAAGGGAAGGGCAGAACCAGGTCCCCGGGGTCACTATGGGGGAAGGAAGGGAAGGGCAGAGCCATGTCCCCTGGGTCACTATGGGAGAGGAAGGGAAGAGCAGAACCTTGTCCCCGGGGTCACTATGGGAGAAGGAAGGGAAGGGCAGAGCCATGTCCCCGGGGTCACTATGGGGGAAGGAAGGGAAGGGCAGAACCATGTCCCCGGGGTCACTATGGGAGAGGAAGGGAAGAACAGATCCATGTCCCCGGGGTCACTATTGGAGAGGAAGGGAAGAACAGATCCATGTCCCCGGGGTCACTATGGCGGAAGGAAGGGAAGGGCAGAGCCATGTCCCCGGGGTCACTATGGGGGAAGGAAGGGAAGGGCAGAGCCATGTCCCCGGGGTCACTATGGGGGAAGGAAGGGAAGGGCAGAACCATGTCCCCGGGGTCACTCTGGGGGAAGGAAGGGAAGGGCAGAACCATGTCCCCGGGGTCACTATGGGGGAACGAAGGGAAGGGCAGAACCATGTCCCCGGGGTCACTATGGGAGAGGAAGGGAAGAACAGATCCATGTCCCCGGGGTCACTATTGGAGAGGAAGGGAAGAACAGATCCATGTTCCCGGGGTCACTATGGCGGAAGGAAGGGAAGAACAGATCCATGTCCCCGGGGTCACTATGGGGGAAGGAAGGGAAGGGCAGAACCATGTCCCCGGGGTCACTATGGGGGAAAGAGGAGAAGGGCAGAACCATGTCCCCGGGGTCACTATGGGGGAAAGAGGAGAAGGGCAGAACCATGTCCCCGGGGTCACCATGGGGGAAAGAGGAGAAGGGCAGAACCATGTCCCCGGGGTCACTATGGGGGAAAGAGGAGAAGGGCAGAACCATGTCCCCGGGGTCACTATGGGGGAAAGAGGAGAAGGGCAGAACCATGCCCCCGGGGTCACTATGGGAGAGGAAGGGAAGAACAGATCCATGTCCCCGGGGTAACTATGGGGGAAGGAAGGGAAGGGGAGATCCATGTCCCCGAGGTCACTATGGGGGAAGGAAGGGAAGGGCAGAACCATGTCCCCGGGGTCACTATGGGGGAAAGAGGAGAAGGGCAGAACCATGCCCCCGGGGTCACTATGGGAGAGGAAGGGAAGAACAGATCCATGTCCCCGGGGTAACTATGGGGGAAGGAAGGGAAGGGGAGATCCATGTCCCCGAGGTCACTATGGGGGAAGGAAGGGAAGGGCAGAACCATGTCCCCGGAGTCACTATGGGAGAGGGACAAAGAACAGATCCATGTCCCCGGGGTCACTATTGGAGAGGAAGGGAAGAACAGATCCATGTCCCCGGGGTAACTATGGGGGAAGGAAGGGAAGGGGAGATCCATGTCCCCGAGGTCACTATGGGGGAAGGAAGGGAAGGGCAGAACCATGTCCCCGGGGTCACTATGGGGGAAAGAGGAGAAGGGCAGAACCATGTCCCCGGAGTCACTATGGGAGAGGGACAAAGAACAGATCCATGTCCCCGGGGTCACTATGGGAGAGGAAGGGAAGAACAGATCCATGTCCCCGGGGTAACTATGGGGGAAGGAAGGGAAGGGGAGATCCATGTCCCCGAGGTCACTATGGGGGAAGGAAGGGAAGGGCAGAACCATGTCCCCGGAGTCACTATGGGAGAGGGACAAAGAACAGATCCATGTCCCCGGGGTCACAATTGGAGAGGAAGGGAAGAACAGATCCATGTCCCCGGGGTAACTATGGGGGAAGGAAGGGAAGGGGAGATCCATGTCCCCGAGGTCACTATGGGGGAAGGAAGGGAAGGGCAGAACCATGTCCCCGGAGTCACTATGGGAGAGGGACAAAGAACAGATCCATGTCCCCGGGGTCACTATTGGAGAGGAAGGGAAGAACAAATCCATGTTCCCGGGGTCACTATGGGAGAGGAAGGGAAGAACAGATCCATGTCCCCGGGGTCCCTATTGGGGAAGGAAGGGAAGGGCAGAGCCATGTCCCCATGGTCCCTATGGGGGAAGGAAGGGAAGAGCAGAACCATGCCCCCGGGGTCACTATGGGAGAAGGAAGGGAAGAACAGATCCATGTCCCCGGGGTCACTATGGGAGAGGAAGGGGACAAAATATCCATGTCCCCGGGGTCACTATGGAGGAAGGAAGGGACGGGCAGAACCATGTCCGAGGGGTCACTATGGGGGAAGGAAGGGAAGGGCAGAGCCATGTCCCCGGGCTCACTATGAGGGAAAGAAGGGAAGGGCAGAACCATGTCCCCGGGGTCACTATGGGAGAAGGAAGGGAAGGGCAGAGCCATGTCCCCGGGGTCACTATGGGGGAAGGAAGGGAGGGGCAGAACCATGTCCCCGGGGTCACTATGGGAGAGGAAGGGAAGAACAGATCCATGTCCCCGGGGTCACTATTGGAGAGGAATGGAAGAACAGATCCATGTCCCCGGGGTCACTATGGCGGAAGGAAGGGAAGGGCAGAGCCATGTCCCCGGGGTCACTATGGGGGAAGGAAGGGAAGGGCAGAACCATGTCCCCGGGGTCACCCTGGGGGAAGGAAGGGAAGGGCAGAACCAGGTCCCCTGGGTCACTATGGGGGAAGGAAGGGAAGGGCAGAACCATGTCCCCGGGGTCACCCTGGGGGAAGGAAGGGAAGGGCAGAGCCATGCCCCCGGGGTCACTATGGGGGAAGAAAGGGAAGGGCAGAACCATGTCCCCGGGGTCACTATGGGGGAAGGAAGGGAAGGGCAGAACCATGTCCCCGGGGTCACTATGGGGGAAGGAAGGGAAGGGCAGAACCATGCCCCCGGGGTCACTATGGGAGAGGAAGGAAAGAACAGATCCATGTCCCCGGGGTCACTATGGGGGAACGAAGGGAAGGGCAGAACCATGTCCCCGGGGTCACTATGGGAGAGGAAGGGAAGAACAGATCCATGTCCCCGGGGTCACTATTGGAGAGGAAGGGAAGAACAGATCCATGTTCCCGAGGTCACTATGGCGGATGGAAGGGAAGAACAGATCCATGTCCCCGGGGTCACTATGGGGGAAGGAAGGGAAGGGCAGAACCATGTCCCCGGGGTCACTATTGGAGAGGAAGGAAAGAACAGATCCATATTCCCGGGGTCACTATGGGAGAGGAAGGGAAGAACAGATCCATGTCCCCGGGGTCACTATGGGGGAAGGAAGGGAAGCACAGATCCATGTCCCCGGGGTCACTATGGGGGAAGGAAGGGAAGAACAGATCCATGTCCCCGGGGTCACTATGGGGGAAGGAAGGGAAGGGCAGAACCATGTCCCCATGGTCACTATGGGTGAAGGAAGGGAAGGGCAGAACCATGTCCCCGGGGTCACTATGGGGGAAGGAAGGGAAGAACGGAACTATGTCCCCGGGGTCGCTATGGGGGAAGGAACGGAAGGGCACAGCCATGTCCCCGGGGTCACTATGGGAGAGGAATGCCCCACAACTTGACGTGCCATGCGTGCTGAGATAAACCCACCTGGCAATAGAAGCAATGAAATATGTCTCGCGTCCGAAGCTTGATAAGATCTGGTAGATTTTACCCTAATAGATTACACATCGCAAGCGTTTAGCAGTAGCCAATCGCAAAATATGATGGCCTTATCCAGGAGATGATCTCACAGCGGGCAACATGCAGCCAGAATTGTGACCATGACTTTAAAGCCATATAATCCGTGTTTTTTTGTATTACCAACCTTTTCTCCATGTCAAATAAGTATATTCTGCCTTGATTTAAATCCTGAAAGCCTTTGGGCTATCCGGAGAGAAGCAGATTTGTTCACCGGAGCAGAAGTTGGTGGGCGGCTTTATATGCCTGTGCGCCTGTTCACAGTTCGGTAGGGTCATCAACGCGGAAAACTTCGCAAAACTTCTTCGCGGCGGAAATTCCGAACTTTTTCGCATGATTTCTCAGGTATTCCGCAGATAGTTCGCCTTTTTATTGAGGCCCGTGCGGTATTCTGTGTGATGTCGAGCGCGGCTCGCTAGGACATCGGCGCACGATATAAATAAACGGCGTAGTTTTATGTTGAAATTGTTGTTTTACAGACTCAAAGAGACTAATAACTAATATATGCCTCCTAATTTTGAGATACTTTTAATCTTGATTCTAAAATGTAAAAAATCTAAGATGGCGCATGTAAGTATATTGCTCTAAATATTAGATATATGAACACCGTTATACCATTTACGAATTCTTCAACACAACATACATATAATTTATTGCCGGCAAAGATCAGTAATCAGGACTTACCCCTGACAGGTGGGAGATACAACAGGATGGTGAACAGCATCAAAACTCCTCTACAGCCAGACATGTTAACAGCGGAGTTCATCGCAGGTCTACGCCTGCCAGCCAACAGCTCCACCGTGTGCTGGTGTCAGCTCGCTACAGGGTTCTGTTGGCCTATTGACGCCAGGAGTCTTACCGCGAACACGGTCTGGTCTACAAGGAGGCAAGGCGCGTGTATCACCAACAAAAACGCGGTGTCGGGTCGGGCAACGTTAGTTAACTGCTGTATACAGTTGGGTGTGTGTTGACAGGTAAATCAAGTTTACAAACTCGTGAGTCCTTTCTCCGACAATGCCTACAACTTAATAACCGTTCCCAAGTTGACGTCATACGGAAGGACCGTCGCTTTCCACTTAACCCACATGTCGCAAAAAATACAGTCTTGTCAAATGATCTTGGTGTGTTAAGCGACGTACGAACACAGGAAGGCTGCATTAAACGTAAGGACATCATGGGAGGATGCAAATGTGTCCTACTACTCATATATATATATATAATGATATACTGATCACGAAATAGGAGCCCATTAAATCTGGATATCTGGCGTTTAACCCCCCCCCCCCCTTGAAATTGCATACATGCAGAGGGTGAGATCGTGAGACTTTGTACTTTAAATGGTCACCCTCCGCCCCTCTTTGGGTAGACCGTTACCCCCCCTCCCCCCACTCCGCCATCCCCACCCACCCTTTTTACCAAATCGTGCATTCGCGCCTGCGGGTGACTGTGGGTGACCGCGGGTGACTGTGAGAGGTTACAAAGTAAATACATGAGGCTATAACGGGACTTGAAGAGGCCACATAAATCACTACAGGGTCCACGGCGAGGGAGCCACAGACCGTGACGCCGTGACACCACATGACACACGGACAAACCGCTACTTCCTGGTAGGGGACTGGGTATAGTCGGAGGTGTAATAAACACTGCAGGCCCCGAGTACCCCCCCCCCCACCCACACACACACACACACACACACAACCACCACCCAGCGGACTGTTCGTAACTCATATCACGTGTCCGGGTGGCGCACGGCTCGCCCCCTGGTGGACAAATCGACATACCATTTTTTGGGAGCTTCGTTACCAATGGCTACGTCTTTGCGGTTAATACGTTTGTGTACATGACGACCTATTTATGTCTGACCGCAAACTCATACGACCGTGATATATAACTTATGACGTGGGCCATATGGTCGGGTAGCTAGGATCGCGTACGTTCTGCCGGAGTGCGAGTGTCTGCACAATGATATGGTGAATCGAGGTCTAGTTAACAGTACAGACGCACGCTGAATATAACACCGAAGGGGAATATTTAGCCACAGTATCGTTGCCGCGCAAGGAAAGATCTGCCACAAGTGGGTAATACTTTCCATTATGTGTACAAACATATGATGCATGTATTAAATAATGAAGCATCGGGATCACATATATAGTAGACGTTTCAGATTGTGGTATATGACAAGCGCCGGAGTTTGTTCCACAGTAAACATTTACACAACCAGGCATTATGAATAGCAATTAAACCATTTAACATAGCATCGATCAGAAGACATGAATGTGCAGCCCACCATTTTGTAGACACTTGATGGTATGGTGCATGTTGTCATACACGTTTGGAAAAAAACATACATTGAAACCTAACTCTTCAGCAATCAAAACCTTCAGTAATGTTCCAATCAGAAGGTTTTACGCGTTTTTATATTCTATGCATATACCTATTGATGGAATATTATATAATTAAGCCTATACAATGACATCCTGTATAACATCCTGGAATAGATACACCCTTATATATTGGTCAATGTTTGTCTCATATATATACGCCACAGTGTTGTTCTGCCCATATCGCGGTACCGTAACAACATCATTAACTGAATAGTTCAAGCAGGGCTTACCAGGTGGAGACACTACTTATTCTGAATATTCCAAGCATCAAATCGGCAAGGCTTACAAAGCGAGTTGACGACGTAGTTAACAGGTGAATTTTACTTCAAGTGGCTTCGCCTGGAGACGGTCTCTATATGTAGTGGGCCAACAGTGACCAACAGTGGCCTAACGTACTCTCCTTGCTGACACCGGCAGCCCCGTGAGCCATTTCACTAAAGGAGGACACAGTAGATAGAACTTCAAAAGCAGTTGGTAGTGTATGTATGAAATAAAAAAACACAGATGTATGTGTGTGTGTGTGTCGTCTGTGGGTTATATTAGCGACAGGAGCGGTGCGGCGACAGCGGTCTGTTAACATACACTCGACGATCACTTCCTTCTTCGCGAAGACAGGCCAAGGGGAGTGACGTCACTGAAAACCAAGTCGTAGATCCGTGCCATTTTGTTTGACTGCAGGGTAACTGTCAGTCCATCCAATATCATCCTAACCTGCTGACATCTTCCAGGTGCGTCCAGTATCCAGAGATGTGGGGTCTCCACCCGATCCGGAATCCATTCACATGGGTCCTTCTGACTGTGTGTTGCGCACGGTCCGTGTCTGGTAAGTGACGTCGCACTGTAACCTGACCCAATGTTCACCAACGGTTTGTCTGGGGCCGCTACGGCCTCAGTTCGTAAAGCAAGGGCATATGACACACGGTTACAGGGAGCGTACTCCTACAGGGAACGTACTGTTGCAAGAGGCGTACTACTACAGGGAGCGTATTGCTACAGGGAACGTACTGTTGCAAGAGGCCTACTGCTACAGGGAGCGTACTGCTACAGGGAGCGTACTGCTACAGGGAGCGTACTGTTACAGGGAGCGTACTGTTACAGGGAGCGTACTGTTACAGGGAGCGTACTGCCACAGGGAGCGTACTGTTACAGGGAGCGTACTGTTGCAGGGAGCGTACTGCTACAGGGAGCGTACTGTTACAGGGAGCGTACTGTTATAGGGAGCGCACTGTTACAGGAAGCGTACTGTTACAGGGAGCGTACTGTTACAGGGAGCGTACTGTTACAGGGAGCGTACTGTTACAGGGAGCGCACTGCTACAGGGAGCGTACTGTTACAGGGAGCGTACTGTTACAGGGAGCGTACTGTTACAGGGAGCGTACTGCTACATGGAGCGTACTGATACAGGGAGGGTACTGCTACAGGGAGCGTACTGTTACAGGGAGCGTACTGCTACAGGTAGCGTACTGTTACAGGGAGCGTACTGCTACAGGGAGCGTACTGTTACAGGGAGCGTACTGCTACAGGGTGCGTACTGTTACAGGGAGCGTCCGGCTACAGGGAGCGTACTGTTACAGGGAGCGTACTGCTAAAGGGAGCGTACTGTTACAGGGAGCGTACTGTTACAGGAAGCGTACTGCTACATGAAGCGTACTGCTACAGCTAGCGTAACGTTACAGGGAGGGTACTGTTACAGGGAGCGTACTGTTACAGGGGGCGTACTGCTACAGGGAGCGTACTGTTACAGGGAGCGTACTGTTACAGGGAGCGTACTGCTACAGGGAGAGTACCGTTACATGGAGCATACTGTTACAGGGAGCGTACTGCTACAGGGAGCGTACTGTTACAGGGAGCGTACTGCTACAGGGAGCGTACTGCTGCAGTGAGCGTACTGCTACAGGGAGCGTACTGCTACAGGGAGCGTAATGTTGCATAGAGAGTACTGCTACCGGGAGCGTACTGCTACAGGGAGCGTACTGGTACAGGGAGCGTACTGCTACAGGGAGTGTAACGTTACTGTTGGCGCGTTATAAGCGTCAATATGATTCATCATTTTGGAATGAGAATTGTATTTCTTTTCTTTCTTTGGACAGCTATATGCCACTTGTATATATAAGAGATGATCTGGCGTTGTGTGTGTCATCGGACTGCTGCCATTTGATAATACCAACTTTCAAAGGCGAACTTGGAGGAGAGACCCGGGGGGGGTGTGGGGCTGGGAACAAGACCTATGTTGGTGACTGCTTTGCGTGATTTATTTATTTGTGTGACTATTCATTATCAAATAGAGCGTGTGTATATGGCGGGTGGGGGTCGTGGCCCCTGAACACTTCGCATGGATCTACAATAGATGTGATAAGGCAGACCATATTAAAAATTAAAGATAAGATTTTTCAGTCAATATCTCGGATAGAGTTCAGGTGAAAAGCAATGTCTAAACAAATCCGCGTAATGAGCCCCACAGGCATGATGCGTCTGGGAATAGGTTAAGCATAGTCCATCAGTATATCAGGAAGCCCTCAGCTCAGGTGATAAAGATGATCCAGTACGTCGCCCCCACTATAACAACCATAAAACACAATGCAAGGCATGCTATCTGTATAAATGCACAAAACCAGATCTCCTCTTCCGCCATTGTCAAAGCCACAAGAAGTATTTGAACTTTTAAGTATGAATAATAAGCTGGCTGGCTTAGCGCTCTCTGGTACTTTGTTGTTCTTTACTTTTTTTTCACTCGTTGGTGCTCAAAAGTGGCGTATCAGCCCATTTGGGATGGGTATGCCGTAAATGCCTATACACTTAATGTGTTTTTAGTGTTCATAATGCGACACTGTAATAAAAACTTCAATCAATTAATAAAACAATCAATCAATAGGCGGCGCCTCCATAGGAAGTCCATGACACTATCAAACTGAACATCGCTTCGAACGGTCCGTTCGTTATAGGATACAACGCTTTTATATGGTTCGAGATTGCCTAAATTGCCTAAATTACACATACGTATATATGAATATATATATAAGCTGCTTGCTCGTTTTGCGCCGAAGACATACATCAAGACTCCTGATGGAAGAAATGTCATGTTATTAAAAAAGTGACGTATGCATATAGCAAATGTGCAATATTCATACACAAATATATCACACATATATGTATAAGATAAAGAAAGTTATCATGATCCAAGTGTACATATATTAAATTGTATTATATAACTCATTTAACCAATCCCAGCTAGATCAACTTATAAATTCTGATGATATTAGGAGGTCATGTCTCACAACTTGTTGGACCGGCCCGATAGCTCAGTGGGCTAGAGCGCTCGCATCCAAGGGCACGTAGGTCGGTGGTTCGAACCCCGCTGTTGCCATGTCTGTGTGGTTACAGGATACAGACCCCATGTCTTTCTTCGCAAAGAATAGGGAGTTACTCCCGGGGACATGGCTCCAATCTCCCTTTTATTCTCCCATTGACGCGATATGACCAAAAATGTTAAAAGCATCCTGAATTTAAAACCAATTAACCAGAAACCGTTTCTTTCCCCCTTTGCAGGCCAGGAGAAGGAGAAGGTTTGGTGTTACCACGATAACGTCCCACCACCAGAGATAACATGCGAGGCGGGTCAAGTGATAGACATCGACGCCGTGTATTTGGGAGACGATACCAACTGTGACTCCGCATACCAATGCTGCTGGTGGTTGCCATTCTGTGAGAGCAATAACCCAAACTTGCAACCTGACTTCCACTTGTATATTTATCGAAACTGCCATGGACACCCGTCCTGCGTGATTACCTACAGCCCCAGAGAATTCGTAGTTATTACGTGTCCTAGAGGAGATCGTCACTACGTCGACTACATCAGAGTACGCTACACATGTAAAGGTAAGTTTATCTCTTTATAAGGGCATATTTAAAAGTTTTGACAGTGGCGCGACCTTTGCGGTATTGAGGTATACATCACCTTGCATCACCGGGATTGCTCGAGGCCATGTAAGAGCTGTCAGTTAAGGTCTCCCACGACGGTGTGCTTGGTAGTGTCTGCCAGCTATGCATTATCAGCTATGTATTATCATAATTGTGTAATGCACCTATTATACGAAATCGTAATATACATTACTTGATACGGCTATAATGCGTCAGCTGAATTTATTGATGCACATTTAAAATGAGTGTCATTTAAGTCGTTATTGATATAAATATACCTTCCTGATGTCATATTGTTACGATGGAGCATCTGATAGTATAAGGGGAAAACTAGACCTCGGTGGGGGTGTGCGGGGAGAAATCGGTGGAGGGGAGCTGGGTAAACAGAACGGCGGGTGACGGAGAAAGAGAAACGTGATTGAATGTGGGTAACGCGAAAGACTGGCACGTTATATCACTATTTGATTATTATGTTGTGGCTCACCACAGTTGTTCCTAAGTTCACCGGACCTAAATAAATCGCTAGAACATTTATAGCTACAAGTTGTTGAGTCACTTCGGTGCTCGTTTGCCGGCGACCTTGACCCTGGGCGAGTCCATTGGGTCCCACCCTGCGAGGGGTGACCTGACCGGATCCCAGGCACGACGCGTAACATTGGTGTCAGAAGTGGGATTGTTCTTTTTGATGCGCGTTGTGACAACTAGCCATGGCAAGCGGCACTCGCAGTAAGACACAAGAAGAACTTTCGGAAATCAGCATGGCGGACCTGTTGAAGGCTATTGAGGTTCAGGCTGACAGATCGCAGCAAGTCATACTGGAGTTTCGGCAGGAGTTACGGCAACAACTGGACGAGCAGCTGTGCCGTCATGCTGACGTCCAAACCAGTGCGTTGCGCCAGGTCAGACAACAACTGGACAAACAGTGTACTGACAGGAACAAGACGCTGGAGTCTCAGGTGAATCAGGCCTGTTAGACCCTAACAGAGAGGGTAGACGCCGTCTGCGAAGATATCGGACAGCTAAGGGACGCGGTGACTACCGACCTGAGAAACCTGAGAAGTGAAGTCGGAGGAACACGTGTCGCAGAACGTTATGAGAACTACCGAGACGACGCGGACACGCGTCAGTTGAGTATGGACTTGGAGACTTATCCTGTTGTTAACCCAACTGCCCCTCTCTTCTCCACGCCGTTGGTTCCCACCTCTAGCTCCAACCACGTAAGTCGGAAGCCTCAAGAATTTGATGGCAAAGTGCCATGGGAAGCATACCGGGCGCAATTCGAACTTTTGGCGAAAGCCAATGAGTGGACAGATCAACAATGCGCCACCAAGCTGGCCACGAGCTTAAAAGGCCTAGCAGTCGAGATCCTGGGTCAGCTCTCTCGAGATGAACGCCACAGTTATGAGGCCCTAGCAGATGCCTTGGACATCAAGACGAAGTCTATAGGGCGAGATTCCGGACCCGGATCAGAGGTCGGGGAGAATCACTACAACAGCTTGCTCAAGACCTAGAAAACATTGCCCACAAGGCCTATCCTGATGGAGGTACGGAGGTCATCAGGATCCTTTTAAGGGATCAGTTTATTGACGCCTTAGATAGTACTCAGCTCAAGATTCAGGTGAAACAGGCGCAACCGGCTGGATTGCAGGAAGCCTTAGCACGAGCACTTGAATTTGAATCATACGTGAAATCGAGTTCTGAAAGATTCCAGACTGACTCAAATTCAGGATTTCGGACGCGAGTAGGACATGTACTGCCTGAAAGGCGTCAAGGGGGCTGTTGGCATTGTGGTAAACCAGGACACTTGCGGAGAAATTGCGGGAAACTAAGGAGGGAGGATCAGAGCGCTTACCATGCGGACGGCAGTGCACAACAGAGAACGTGCTGGCGCTGTGGCAGACATGGTCACATGCAGTGGGAATGCCTGCTGCAGCAGGACTCTACGGTGGCGGCGCAAGCTTCGGGAAACGAGTAGAGGCTGGTAATGCGGGACGAAAGCCAGTCTACCCGTCGCAGTCCCAGTTGTTGGTCTCCAGGCCAGTAAAAACAGCCAGTTCGATCCAAGCCATGGGAGAGATAGAGGGAAGAAGATGTCCTATTGTCATCGACACAGCTTCAGAGAAGACGTTCATCAGACCGGATATGACAACGCAGAGACACTTACCCGAAGCCAAGCAGAAGATCTGTGGTGTGACAGGTCACTGTGCTGTCTTGTGGGGACCTATTGATATTTTGTTGAGGTTGGAAAGTGTCGAGACCAAACACTCAGTCTATGTGGCAGATATTGACGAACCCTGTATCTTGGGTCTAGACTTCCTGTTACCCAGGGAGTGTTACCTGGATCTGGGAAGGATGCAGATGAGGTGTGATGGACAGACGATTTCTGTTCGCGCTGTTGGTGAAACCAGTACCACGTTTACTGCTTGTAGGACAACCATTGTGCCTCCCAAATCCGAGAAACTGCTATTGTGCAAAGCCGAGAGAACACTGAATGCTCGTTACGGGTTGGTCGAAGGAGATGAGAGCGTTGCACTAGCAGACGGATTGATGGTAGGCAGGACTTTAGTTGATTTGAATGAAGAAGTCGTTCCAACCGTGATGGCAAATGTTTCTTGCCAGCCACAAACAGTACGTGAAGGAAGTCAAGTTGGGTTGTGTCAGGAAGTTGTGCAAATTCAGACTAGAGTGTGCAAAGTAAACCAGCCAGATGGCAATGAGGAATTGCCTGATTATCTTCAGGATCTGTTTCAGAGAAGTTCATCGTGTCTCGATTCCCAACAGACAGACAGACTCAGAGAATTGTTAGTGTCCTACGCTGATGTGTTTTCTTCCGGAGACCATGACCTTGGACGCACGGACTTGACAGAGCACCACATTAATACTGGTGATCATGCGCCAATCAAACAACCGCCAAGAAGAATGGGCCCAATCCAGCGACAGGAGATGGAGAAAGTGATGGAAGACTACGTCAAACAAGACGTAGTAGAGAAATCTAGTAGCCCATGGTCATCCGCTGTGGTCCTGGTGAAGAAGAAGGACGGGTCTACAAGGTGTTGTGTGGATTATCGCGCACTTAACCAAGTGACAGTCAAGGACTCGTATCCTTTACCTAGAGTGGACGACACTCTGGACGCTCTAACTGGAGCTAAATGGTTCAGCACTCTGGATCTGAAGTCCGGCTACCACCAGGTGAAAATGGGCGATGCTGACAAGTCGAAGACGGCTTTCTCTTACGGGCAGGGCTTGTGGCAGTTTCGCGTCATGCCGTTTGGGTTATGTAATTCGCCTGCAACTTTTGAGCGCTTGATGGAGCGAATTCTTGAAGGTCTTCATTGGAAAACGTCAATTGTGTTTCTCGACGATGTGAATGTGTTCGGAGTGAGTTTCGAACAAGAACTAGAACGACTGGTTGAAGTACTCGACAGATTCCGAGCCGCACAGCTGAAACTGAATCCCCGGAAGTGTCAATTGTTTCAGAAAGAGGTCCCGTTCCTTGGACATCTTGTGGGAGAAAATGGCGTCCGCACTGATCCTGAAAAAGTGTCAGCCGTCACGAATTGGCCCGTTCCCACGTGTGTGAGTGAAGTGAGAAGTTTTGTGGGACTCTGTACTTATTACAGAAAATTTGTGAAGGACTTTGCTTCTATTGCAGCACCTCTGCATGATCTAACGAAGAAAGGCTGTGACTTTGTGTGGTCGAACGAGTGCAAACGGGCGTTTTCTCTCCTGAAAGAAGCTTTGGCTACTGCACCAGTATTACCATTTCCTGACCCAACTCAGCCGTATGTACTGGACTGTGACGCAAGCAACACCGGCATCAGCGGCGTCCTGTCTCAGAGCAAGGACGGCGCTGAACACGTAGTCGCCTACTTCAGCCGAGGTCTCAGCAACGCCGAGAAAAACTACTGCGTGACTAGGAAGGAGCTTTTGGCAATAGTGAAAAGTCTAAGTCACTTCCATCCGTACTTGTATGGAGCGCAATTCACCATCCGTACAGACCACGCTGCGTTGCGTTGGCTGCGAAGCCTGAAAAACCCTGAGGGTCAACTGGCTCGATGGATTGGGAAGATGGACCAGTATGACTATCAGATCGAGTATCGACCCGGGAAGGGTCACGCGAATGCCGACAGCTTGAGCCGTCGACCTTGCGACGAAGAATGTCACCACTGCCACAATAAGGAGGCAACGGTGTGTTGTCAGACAGTTTTAACAGACGACGTAACAGATAACATCGCCACATCGCAGAAAGCGGATAAGGACTTGCTACCCATCATCCACCACCTTGGTCAGAGTGTCCTCCGACCAGCGTGGGAGAAGATTTCGAGTACGAGTGCCAACACCAAGAACTATTGGACGCAATGGGACATGCTGCGGCTAGACGACGGCGTTCTCCAGCGGAAGTGGGAGTCGCCAGATGGGGTGATCAGGTACTGGCAGACGGTGATGCCGAAGAACCTTCGAGCCGATGTCATGATGGAAGCACACAATAACATATCTGGAGGTCATCTCGGCGTCAAGAAGACGCTCAGTCACTTGCGACAGAGATTCTATTGGTTAGACATGCGACGTGACGTAGAGGAGTGGTGCCGATGCTGCACTATCTGCTGCGCCAAGAGGGGACCACAACGTCAAGGCAGGGCCAATGCAGTTGTACCTATTTGGAGCCCCAATGGAGAGAGTAGCGGTGGATATCGCTGGGCCGCTACCGCTTTCAACTTCCGGTAGTCGCTACATTTGCGTAGCTATGGACTATTACACCAAATGGCCAGAAGCGTACGCAATCCCAAATCAGGAAGCTACTACTGTGGCCAGTGCACTGCTGGATTTCTTCTGGCGATTTGGGATGCCCGATGAACTGCATTCCGATCAAGGAAGCAACTTTGAGTCTGCTGTCTTCAAAGAATGCTGCAGTCTACTAGGAATCCAGAAGACGAGAACAACTCCTCTACGACCGCAATCTGACGGCATGGTTGAGAAGTTTAATTGGACCCTCGGACAAGAGCTAGCGAAATACTGTCAAACTGGACAGGATGAGTGGGAAGAGAAGCTGGCACCGCTGTTGATGGCGTACAGATCATGTGAGCATGAATCTACGGGATATACACCGGCAAAGCTGATGCTTGGGCGAGAATTGCGCTTGCCTGTCGACTTGCTTACCGGAAGACCCCCAGATGAGGAGTTCCCGAGGGACATCCCGAGCTACGTCCGAGAACTACAAGAACGAATGGGAGAGGTACATCATCAAGTGCGCGAGAACTTGAAGATCTCTGGAGAGACTATGAAAAGAAGACATGACTTGAAGGCCAGTGAAGTGACCTTCAAGAAAGACGATCATGTCTGGCTGTACAACCCTCGGCGGAAAAAGGGTCTATCTCCGAAGTTGATGAGCAACTGGGAGGGGCCGTATGTCATTGTCGATCGTCTGTCCGACGTGACTTTCCGCATACGAGCCGGACGAAGTAAGGCGAAAATCGTCCACGCCAATCGGTTGTGGCGGTACCGCGGAACTGAGGCAGTCCACCAGGCAACCCAGGAAACCGACAAGACATGAAGACTTCATTCGATATTGATGTTAATTGTAATATTGTAACAATTCAGTTTTGATTCTTTGATGTTTTACTATTCATGTGGATTTATACCTTGTCGAGACGACAAAAGCTAAGGAGGGGGTATTGTTACGATGGAGCATCTGATAGTATAAGGGGAAAACTAGACCTCGGTGGGGGTGTGCGGGGAGAAATCGGTGGAGGGGAGCTGGGTAAACAGAACGGCGGGTGACGGAGAAAGAGAAACGTGATTGAATGTGGGTAACGCGAAAGACTGGCACGTTATATCACTATTTGATTATTATGTTGTGGCTCACCACAGTTGTTCCTAAGTTCACCGGACCTAAATAAATCGCTAGAACATTTATAGCTACAAGTTGTTGAGTCACTTCGGTGCTCGTTTGCCGGCGACCTTGACCCTGGGCGAGTCCATTGGGTCCCACCCTGCGAGGGGTGACCTGACCGGATCCCAGGCACGACGCGTAACAATATAAATATCTCACGATGTCGAAATATAATTCTAATGTAAATGAAGCTGGTACGTGACTGTAGAGTTAAGAAGCCATTTAAGCAGATGGTCAACATTAATCTAATCAATACTGAACTATCAGTTCCCGAGGAACTGAAATCCGCCCCCCCCCCCCCAGGTGCTTTCTGACCAGGTGACGTTGTGGTTGACTTTCAGATCGAACCACGCCAGTACGAACGACAACCACTTTCACTAAAGCTGGTAAGTGCCTGTAGAGGTAGGAAACCATCTAATCCGATGGTCAACATGTCATGGCGGAGTAGAGAGACGGGGCTTTTCACTCGTGCAGCCAAACACCATATTAACAATAACATGTAGCTGATGTCGGCAAACTAAACGTACAGACGGATAGCTAATAGCTCATAGATCAATTTGGATACATCTTTGTCGGATTATACTTGTTCAACACCGAGGATGGAAGCCGATTTAAATGACAACCCTGAACAAGCCAGTTGTCCGCCATTACCATCGCCGGATGTTATTCAAGGTGAGATGTGGAAACTCCTCCATAAGCTGGACCAAAAGTTAGACTCTATGAGCAATGAATATTCTATACTACAGAATGAAATCTACGATAAAGATGGACTGATCGAAATGCGTAACGAGCTCAATCTACTAAAAGCAGTGGTTATAAAACAAGAGAACTGCATAGTCACTTTGCAGGAGAAACTTTTGGATCTGACAGATCGCTCGATGAAAAACAATATATTACTACATGGGCACGAAGAAAGGACCGATGAGAACCCTATTTCAATTGTGAGGGCCACCCTAGCAAGACTACAATTAAGCAATGTGGACAGTATTGGCATTGAAAGGGCACACCGTCTTGGAGCAAGGCGCGCAGGGGGCACAAGGCCTATCGTGGCAAAACTCAGCCGCTACCCTGACGTGGCCGAGGCCCTTCGCCGTGCCAGAGAGGCAAGGTTACCCAATCAAAGGCCTTCTCTGACACCACAAACGCCACGAGAACTGCTAGAGAAACACCGAAAGCTCACAGCAGAGTCCAATTTGGCCAAGCAAAAAGACGCTTCGGTGAAATCCAAACTCGTCGGTGGGGCACTGTATATTAACAACGAGCGGTATAAAGACCCCCTCCCTACCCCAAGACCGAGTGAAATTCTGTCCATTACACCAGCGGAGCAACAAGCAATCGAGGCCATACCCTTGTTGAACGGCGCCACCGCCAGAGACGGCATGATCAAGGCCAGAGCAACCATCGCGACGACCACATCGCTCAACGACGCGCGTATGGCATACAAAAAGATGTTTCTTTCGCCGGACAACATGACGTCATCCCATATAGCCGCGACCGTGCGCTTGTCATCGGCAGCAAAGGACTACACACAAGACAACGGAGCATATGGTGCCAGCGCTAGGGTCCTGAAACTGATGCAGGCAAACTACCCAAGCATAACCAATGTGACTGTGTTCATCGTCGTAAACAACAGCACGGCGAATGTAGGACGAGTGATAGACGAGGCCACCGAAAGAGCACTGGCCGTGTGGGCCAAGAAAGAGACTGTGCAGTGAGCTTGAGAAATCGAGTACACCTCGCGAATTAAGTTCTTGTTATATATTTCAATTTAAGGCAGAGCTAACACTTGCGCCCGTCGACATGTTATTTTATGGGCTGCAACGGGTGAAGCTACACTGACGAAGTAGCCTCTCTTTCTTCGTCACACGCTTTTTGACACCTTTCTTCCTCTTTTTTTTCTCTTTTCCTTTTGCTCTCTTCTTCTCTTGTCATCCTTTTCTTATCTTTTAGCTAAGTTTAAATTCTTTTCTGCTTGTTTCCTTTGTTCCTAAATTAAACTCTTTTTTTTCCTTCTCCCTTTATACACTTGTCAATGCAGGTTATTTGTATATTCATCTTCTTCTCTATGGAGACTAGCTTAAATACAACAGTGAAAATGCATGCACGCAAACTTTTCAATATTCAATGTACATTAGGCAATTTGGAAACTTTATATATTTATAATTAATGACTGATACATTTGAAATATATAGTATGAATGTACGGGGCTTAGCCACAAGACAAAAACGTATCGATGTTTTTGAATGGCTACGTGACAAAAAAGCTTCTATATACTGCTTACAAGATGTTCATATTAGTGAGAATCTGAAAGAGACGTACAAGAATGACTGGGGAAATGAATGTATATTTAGCTGCAATTCGACGGAAAGCAGAGGGTGCGCTATAATGTTTTCTAAGAATGCTCAATATGAGATATTTGACTCTGTTATTGATCCTGAAGGTAATTATATAATCCTAGATGTCACAATAAGTAAGCTAAGGGTTACGCTTGTCACGTTATATGGTCCAAATAATGACCGACCCGATTTTTATGATAGATTTCAAGGACAAGTTAATAATTTCGACAATGCTTCGATCATAATCTGTGGCGATTGGAATCTTGTTCAAGATTATAAACTTGATACGATTAATTATAAGCGAAATAACAATTGTAAAGCTAGGCAAAAGGTGCTAGACTTGATAGAGGCTTTTGAACTATCTGATATCTGGCGGCTATCACATCCCAAAAAAAGGCACTTTACCCCAACAAAACCTCCCAGAGATCGAGATTAGATTATTTCCTTGTAACGCAAGATATTTCCGCTTTAACGATAAAATGTGACATCATCCCCGGGTATAGAACTGATCATTCATGTGTAATACTTAAGCTAAAGGGATCAGAATTTAGAAGGGGGAAAGGCTTTTGGAAGCTAAACACATCACTTTTAGGAGATGTAGAATATGTTAATATCGTTAAAACTTGTATAACAGATGCCATTAAACAATACGCTCAGCCCCAGCACGACATTCTATCACCAGATGTCCCATTCTTTATTAATGATCAGATATTCTTGGAAACACTCAAGATGGAAATTAGAGGAAAGAGCATATCATATGCTTCATTCAAGAAACGAGAAGATAATAAGAAAGAGAGTAGACTTGAAAACGAAATTAAGGATCTAGAGGGAGGCGATAATGATTGTGGTAATCTGCTACAAATCAAACACAATGAGTTAGAAACACTTAGACTCAGCAAATACAAATTTAGAATGCTGAGGGAAAGAGCACATATATATGAAGAAGGTGAAAAACCTACGCAATTCTTCTTAAATTTAGAAAAACGTAATTACACCAAAAAGGTCATTAATAAGCTAAATATAAATGGAAAAACTATTGCCGATGAAGAAACAATTCTTCAGGAACAAATGAAGTTTTATAAACAACTATATTCTTCGCGCAAGACGGATGCAAATATCGTAGAACAATTTCTATGCCCTGAAAATATCAAACCCATAAACGAATCTCAAAAACAACAGCTAGATTCTGATATAAATGATAGCGATATTAAGGACGTTTTATCAAAGATGAAACGAAATAAAACTCCAGGTTCAGATGGTTTTCCACCAGAATTTTACATTTTTTTCTGGAGAGACCTGGGACATTTCTTAGTAAGAAGTATACACTACGCTGTAAAAAATAAACAGTTATCAACTATTCAACAACAGGGTATTATAACTTGTATTCCAAAGGGAGACAAGGCCAGAGAGCACCTGGCAAACTGGAGACCGATAACATTACTTAACACAGATTATAAAATAATTTCGGGAGTGATAGCCAAGAGATTAAAGGAGGTGTTACCATCTGTGATTAGTGATTGTCAAAAGGGATTTCTTAAGGGCAGATACATAGGCGAAAATACCAGAATTATTTACGATGTTATGTTTGAATTATCCAGGAAAAACATGACTGGTATGCTCTTATTAATTGACTTTGAAAAGGCCTTCGACTCGATAGAGTGGCGCTACCTAAGAAAAGTCTTGCAAGTCCATAACTTTGGTGATAATTTTTTGTCTTATGTCGATCTATGTATGAAAGATTCTCGCAGCTGTGTTATAAATAACGGATTTTTCTCTCAATTTTTTACCATAACTAGAGGTTGTAGACAAGGGGACCCCTTATCATCTTACTTGTTTCTTTTAGCGATTGAACCACTTTCGCGTGCTGTACAAAACTGTTCATCGTGTAAAGGTATCAGCATAAGAAATATTCTATACAAGATTGGCCATTACGCTGACGACACGTTTCTGCTACTGGACGGCACGAAAGACAGTTTAAGATCAGCACTTACGCTCTTTAATAACTTTGAAAGATGCTCAGGATTAAGACTGAATCTATCTAAAACCAAAGCTGTTTGGCTGGGAAAGAAGCCAAAGTTCAAAGTATGTATAGATGAATCTCTAGAGTGGGTATCAGAATTCAAATTGTTAGGAATCTCTTTCTCTGCCCATATGGATGACATGTGTGCTAAGAATTATGATAGTAAATCATTACACGGGAAAGTTACAATTGTGAAATCACTTTTTATCCCGAAATTGGTACATATATTATCGGTGCTTCCATCCCCTTCGAGTGCAGTGATAACGAAATTAGAAAACATCTTCAAAACATTTATTTGGGGCAAAAAATGTAAAATTTCTTTGAATAGATTGGCTCAGGATATTGAATTTGGAGGTGTAAAGTTAACAAACTTGTTGATATTTATTGATGCTTTAAAAATATGCTGGATAAAGCGATTAATCGAAGGTGATGGGAAATGGCAACAACTGTTCTGCAGTGTGGTCTGCACGGAAAAAAACTTATGTTGGGAATTAGACGAAATCTCCCTTAAACCCATGGGAGACAAGACCCAAAACCCATTTTGGAAAGAAGTGTTTTACGCCTGGTATAAACATAAACTTGTATTATCAAAGCAAACCGTACCTGAATATCCACTATGGAATTCTAGTTTTATCACATCTTCTAATATTGTTTCGCGTAAACAGGTATTTATCGAACATGGTGTCATGTATGTTAACGACTTATTAGATGACAATGGCTCATTCTTAACTTGGTCACAATTTCAAAAGAACTTTAATATGTCTATGAACTTCCTAGATTACGAAACACTGATTAGAAGCGTACCACTGCAAGCAGGTTCAATGTTTAAAAGTAATAATCAAGGTTGTGAATGTCTAAAGTCAATTATGATAGTTCCCAAAGTATGTTCTTTTGCTTACCAA
The DNA here is from genome assembly GCA_964019135.1 of Arenicola marina. Lineage (NCBI taxonomy): Eukaryota > Metazoa > Annelida > Polychaeta > Arenicolidae > Arenicola > Arenicola marina. Next base: position 10,257,425 of record OZ025260.1, on the reverse strand, counting down.
CACCGTGTACGGACTATTCCATTCACGTGCAATAATGAACAGAGGTGGGAACAAGATCTTATCATGGCAAATATCAACTGGAAGCAGATGTATAAACTGCCATACCTATGTTCAATAGAAAGTAAATTGAGGAGTTTCCAATATTTAATACTGACTAGAACACTGATAACGAAACTATGGCTTAAGAAATGTAATATATTAGACACTGATTCTTGTACCTTTTGCGCGGATAAACCTGAGACAATCTTACATCTCTTCTGGGAGTGTCCGGTTGTAAATGCTGTATAGACTGAGCTTAGTATTGTGTTTGACTCGCTTTGTAATTTCAATGTTGATTTAACGGGACCAAACGTCATACTTGGAAATTTAGCACCCTTTGATAACAAGCTACTGAGTAATCATATTATTTTGATTGTAAAGAGATATATATACATTTGTAAATGCTGTAACACCAATATTTCCTGTCAAGGTGCTCTTTCATTTATAAGATATCATTATAACATCGAAGAACATGTAACGAAATTTTCAAAAGGTATTTTAACATCGCGATATAAACGTATAAAAACGAAGTGGGAGCCCGTAAAATGTTTGCTGATTTCTGTATAAGCTTGTTTGCTATGTATACCACTTATTATGACTTGCATGTACTTGGATTATCCACATTGATATTGAAATAAATATATATTGAAAAAAAAAAAACAAAAAAAAAAAAAAAAAAACATTGCTGTAATCAATGCTGGCCTCTCAGAGACATCAGATGACATGTCTTTCTGACAATATGACGTTGTGGTTTGCTTTCAGCTCTATCAACACCAGTGCCAACGACAACCACCTTCACAACTGCCACGGACAGCTATAGGTCATCCCCTCAAGCCCAAGCAGGCGAACAATTCCAGGGAAGCGCGCTAAGTGAGAAGTTGTTCTTGTTATTGGCCCTTCAAATGTTTCAAATAGGCTGTTCATATACGTATGCATCTAGCTAGTGAGCATTCAATGTTATGTCGTTCAAATTTACACACCATTCAATCGGCTACCGTGCAATATGACACCTTTCAATAGGCTACCGTTCAATAGGACGCCATTCAATAGGCTACCGTGCAATAGGACGCCATTCAATAGGCTACCGTGCAATAGCACGCCATTCAATAGGCTACCGTGCAATAGGACACCATTCAATAGGCTACCGTGCAATAGGACGGCATTCAATCGGCTACCGTTCAATAGGAGGCCATTCAATAGGCTACCGTGCAATAGGACGCCATTCAATAGACTACCGTGCAATATGACGCCATTCAATAGGCTACCGTGCAATAGGACGCCATTCAATAGGCTACCGTGCAATAGGACGCCATTCAATAGGCTACCGTGCGATAGGACGCCATTCAATAGGCTACCGTGCAATAAGACGGCATTCAATAGGCTACCGTGCAATAGGACACCATTCAATCGGCTACCGTGCAATAGGACACCATTCAATCGGCTACCGTTCAATAGGACCCCATTCAGCAGGAAGTCGTTAAATAAGGCGCTTTTCAATAGAGCAACTTTCAACATGACGTCGTTCACTAGCACGCCGTTCAATAGGACGGCGTTCAATAGGACGTCGTTCATTAAGACGTCGTTCAATAGGACGGTGTTCAATAAGACCTTCAACACGACGCCGTTCAATAGGTCTTTCAGCAAGACGTCGTTCAATAGTACGTCGTTCAATAGGTCGGCGTTCAATAGGACGTCGTTCAGTAAGACGCCGCTCAATATGACTCATAGTAAGCTAAATAGCAATTTATTGAACTGAAGTGTCTGTGCACTACGATACTTCAACGTTAATTTCACGTCTCCATATGAAGCGACTTGCCTGTTATTGTTTTATATTTGCTTCTTGCAGTTCTACTGATTGCCGTCCCGGTGGTAGTGGCATGTCTGATCCTACTGACCATAGTCCTGGTCGTGGTCTGTGTCAGGAGGTAAGTCCTGTCTGATCCTACTGACCATAGTCCTGGTCGTGGTCTGTGTCAGGAGGTAAGTTCCGTCTGATCCTACTGACCATAGTCCTGGCCGTGGTCTGTGTCATGAGGTAAGTCCTGTCTGATCCTACTGACCATAGTCCTGGTCGTGGTCTGTGTCAGGAGGTAAGTCCTGTCTGATCCTACTGACCATAGTCCTGGTCGTGGTCTGTGTCAGGGGGTATGTCCTGTCTGATCCTACTGACCATAGTCCTGGTCGTGGTCTGTGTCAGGAGGTAAGTTCCGTCTGATCCTACTGACCATAGTCCTGGCCGTGGTCTGTGTCAGGAGGTAAGTCCTGTCTGATCCTACTGACTATAGTCCTGGTCGTGGTCTGTGTCAGAAGGTAAGTCCCGTCTGATCCTACTGACCATAGTCCTGGTCGTGGTCTGTGTCAGGAGGTAAGTCCTGTCTGATCCTACTGACCATAGTCCTGGTCGTGGTCTGTGTCAGGAGGTGTGTCCTGTCTGATCCTACTGACCATAGTCCTGGTCGTGGTCTGTGTCAGGAGGTAAGTCCTGTCTGATCCTACTGACCATAGTCCTGGTCGTGGTCTGTGTCAGGAGGTATGTCCTGTCTGATCCTACTGACCATAGTCCTGGTCGTGGTCTGTGTCAGGAGGTAAGTCCTGTCTGATCCTACTGACCATAGTCCTGGCCGTGGTCTGTGTCAGGAGGTAAGTCCTGTCTGATCCTACTGACCATAGTCCTGGTCGTGGTCTGTGTCAGGGAGGTATGTCCTGTCTGATCCTACTGACCATAGTCCTGGTCGTGGTCTGTGTCAGGAGGTGAGTCCTGTCTGATCCTACTGACCATAGTCCTGGCCGTGGTCTGTGTCAGGAGGTAAGTCCTGTCTGATCCTACTGACCATAGTTCTGGTCGTGGTCTGTGTCAGGAGGTAAGTCCTGTCTGATCCTACTGACCATAGTCCTGGCCGTGGTCTGTGTCAGGAGGTAAGTCCTGTCTGATCCTACTAACCATAGTCCTGGCCGTGGTCTGTGTCAGGGGGTATGTCCTGTCTGATCCTACTGACCACAGTCCTGGTCGTGGTCTGTGTCAGGAGGTGAGTCCTGTCTGATCCTACTGACCATAGTCCTGGCCGTGGTCTGTGTCAGGAGGTAAGTCCTGTCTGATCCTACTGACCATAGTTCTGGTCGTGGTCTGTGTCAGGAGGTAAGTCCTGTCTGATCCTACTGACCATAGTCCTGGCCGTGGTCTGTGTCAGGAGGTAAGTCCTGTCTGATCCTACTAACCATAGTCCTGGCCGTGGTCTGTGTCAGGGGGTATGTCCTGTCTGATCCTACTGACCACAGTCCTGGTCGTGGTCTGTGTCAGGAGGTAAGTCCTGTCTGAGTCGGCATATACCTCTTCCCTGTTTTTTCGGCGATGGCTGTAGCGTCATCGCTCGCGTTGGTGGTACAATGCACGTTCATAACTGTTGCCCGATGAGTACTTCGCCACGCTTGTGTTTTGAGGGATTTTATTAGCGCCTTACATAGGAGTCATTGTTCTAATAATCTCTGCCGCCCATACCGACCTGTTCCGCCCCTACAGGCAGGTCAACAAGAGACGGACGTCCAGGGCCCCGACGACCCAGCGTTACCCAGCCGCTCCAAACATCTACAGCACATCAGACTCGCATGTCAACCCCGCCTTCCAACCGCATCCCGAGCCCTCCGCCCCCGACCTGCCGCCCAGCTACGCTCTGGCCACAGCGGGCACACCGCGCACGGAAATGACGTCATACAGTCCGCAGACAGCGCCGATAGGTGGCGGTGGCAGCATCCCTAACGGCGCGGCAAGTAACTACAACACCCCTCCAGATGTCTACGCCGTGGTCAACAAAGGTAATACGGAATATGAGGACGTACACTTGGTAATGGATGAAAATGAAACGTATGGAGATAATCAACAGTTGGCCAGCGGCTGTCTAACGCCGCATACGCGAGGGGAAGGCATGGCGGCTGGTGACGCGGACAGGACCATGACTGACAGGCAAACCCCGGAGACGAGATCGGAAGGTGCGGCTGCAATAAGGGCAATGGCGGGCGAGGACAGAAGTTATGTTGATAACCCGGTCTACGCTATAAATGGGGACATGTAGTCGAGAGGATGGACACACCATTAGGAAGGCCCGGTCCCAGTCCAAGCTTCGCCCAGCATGATGTTAGTGACGTACCACCTGGCAGGGTTGTAGATCCATGGGATGGCGGCCCAGGAAGGCGACGTTGGGCCAAGAACCCTACCGGAACAATGGAATAGGATTGGATTGCAACTTGCCCCAGATGCAGGGCGCGAACCCACGACCTGTTGATCTGCAGTTCAGCCTGCTTACCGACTAGAGTAGGAAGTCTTCCATGGGAATGAATCCTCAACATATTGCTGTCCCTTTACATTGGTATGGAGGTAGCGACAAGGCACTTGTAGATGCACTCTTGCCCCTCCCCCCCCCACCCTTCTTCTCCTTCTTTGGAGCCCCCTCCCCCCTCCGCCGCTCCCCTCCCCGACACCCGTGTGTTGGATACTGTGCGTGGCCTTCCGGGGATAATAGAACCCTCATGTGTGCCTTGTTATAGTACACACCTCTACAGTACACAGTCTAATATTGTCGTTGTCAATATCTTAAATATATCCCCCGGAAAAGACAAGAAGAACGTGATGAATAAGAGCGGGATGAAACGTGTTTGTAGAACTACCATTTCGACTGCGCAAATTGCTTTTAAACCTTTCGTGAGCGTAAGTGGTAATGTCTGATCCAATACTGACCTTGGTCCTGGTCCTGGTCTGTGTCAGGTATATCCAGAAGATATCGTACGTTGCTATTGCGTGGCACTAGCGTCATAATGCGCCCCAGATTGTACCGATGTTAGCAATAACTGATTATTGTCCAACAATGATGGTATAGTTAGGTTTGTGTACTATACATGTTCGTTCTATTCTATATAAGAATATCTAACACACACTGCGCGTCTTTGGCGAAACAGCTATAAGTTCTAGTTATGGTGATGTTCATAATGTAGAACTGTTTGTCAACTTCCTCATTCTGAAAATGCTTTTTGGTGAATTATATGCATGTATGATACAGTCACACCTTCCTCTTTCTTGAAATTACTTCTCAGGTGAGTGGCACTTTTTCTTTCTTTGCCGAAGAGATTGCTTTAAAATGTTCTTCTAAGCTGTTGTAGATTTGCGTAGCGATAAGCACGCTTTATAAATAAGGTTATAGAAACCCGAAACTTTGTATCAGGATACATATATTGCTTTATTTCAGCAGTAGGTTAGAACCTTAAATGTAAGTTCTGACCGTGAATCATTATGTTAGAATCCCTTTGCCTTTCATTCGCGCAGTTGTGCGAGCAATATATAACGATATCTTATATATTAGGCAGCCAACGATGAAATGGTTGTCAAACTATTGGAAAAGGTTATTGAACATTGATTATATCATACATCCAAGGTAAACCCTATGATACAGATCAAACGGTTATATTATGTATAATATCATGTATCGAATCAATCTCTCTATCAAGTTTGGTGTAGCATGAGGAACCACAGCAAGGTTCTTGAACAGTGCGATTCAACATCTATCGGAGGTAATTGAACCCACTTTACTCGCCTGTGTGTGGCTATTGGTACCATGGTTCATACTGATAGCATCTAGGAAACAATGAAGTGAAACAAAATGCTCAAATTAAAGAATCATAAACAGAACAATCTCCAGACTGTAGAACATTTCACACAATAACGCCATCGCTTCAAGTAAAAGGGATGATTCTAGGGTTGTTTATTAGAAAAAGCAGTGAACTCGCAGAGCACATGCCATACTGTGGCATTGCCAGTGAGTAAAGATCACATAGTTCATCCAGAGAATCTTGATCGGTTATTTTTACAATCCAAGTACTGGAAGTATTGACAAAAGTGACATCACGCGGCTATGAGACGGTCATTACATGCGTATTATTTCGCATTTCTTATAATTTCTTATAATCTTTTATTACTAAGTATCACCAAGAGCCTGTTATTTAGGCTCTGTCAGAAATGGAAACAGGTGCCGGACCAGCCGTGCGCCGGTGAGAAAACCCAGTGAGTCCCGTCGCCTGTTATACCTGTAGCCGCATTTGAAAGCAATGCAAAATATGCAATTGCTGTTCTGTTGTACTGTGCCTAAACCTGTGCCTGCAATGAATAAACCATAAACTGAAGAGCAACTTGCATAAATAAAGCAGAATTCGACCTGAGTGCATTATGACAATCACATCAGAAGGCCACGGTGCCGCTATGACCCAGCTCTGACACCACAGCTGCTGCTTCGTGTGGTGTTGTATGTATGGACAACCCCCCCCCCAGACATTTCCCCCCCGGACCATTCCCCCCCAGACAATTCCCCCCCGGACAACTCCACCCCCCCCCCCCGACAATTCCCCCCCAGACAATTCCCCCCTAGGACAAGTCCCCCCAGGATAACTCCCCCCCCCGGACAACTCCCCCCCGACAACCCCCCCCCCGTGACAATTCCCCCCTAGGACAAGTTCCCCCAGGATAACTCCCCCCCCCCCTCCCGGACACCACCTCCCCCGGACAATTCCCCGCTAGGATAAGTCCCCCCCCCTGGACAGCTCCCCCTCCCCCCCCGGACGACTCCCCCCGCGCACAATTCCCCCCCAGACAACCACCCCCGAGACAATTTTCCGGACATTACTACCCACGTCTCTCCAAACGGAAAAGCCTCGCCCCCTTCCCCCCAGACAATCCCCACCGGTCAAGCGTGTGAAGGAGCGTGGCGCTGTCTCTTCTATAACCCGTTAGGTTGCATTGTAGATTCATTCATATCCTTCAACAAGCTCACAATAAGCTCTGGGCCTCTATAGCTTTACGCTGATGGCAGTTAACTTGTGTAACATACATCGATGGCTCGGTTATTAGTGAGATCCTGCGGCTCTCAAGGGGTGGGAGGTCTGAGGGGGTGTTTGCTGCGTAAATGTTACAGGAGGATAAAATAATAAAACATTGAGGTCTCGTTAAGTTTCGGTAGAATAAAAGGTGTATTTGAAAATATTGGCCCGGACTGGGGTTTGTCCGACAGGGGATCGAGGCTGTCTGAGGGGGTATTTTCGGGTGGGGGTGGGCGTGACGTTTGTGGGTATGTGTTTCCAGTGGGTCGTTATCGTCTGGGGCCAATTGCTCAGAGGGGAATTGTCTGGGGTGGGGAGGGGTGTCCGGGGGGCAATTGCCTCGGAGGGAAATTGTCTGGGGTGGGGATGGAGTGGGGGGGGGGCGGTTCGTGTGGCAATTGCCCTGAGGGAGGAACTCGTGGGGAACTTACCGGGGGGGGGGGGAATTATCGAGGGGAGTTGTTCTAGGAGAAATTGTTCAGAGGGGAATAGTCGGTGGGGGGGAGAGTTCCCGCGGGGGTGTTGTCTCGGGGGGAGTTGTCTCGGGGGGCGTTGTCCGGGGGGGATTTGTCCTAGAGGGGAATTGTCCGGGGGGAGTTTCCCGGGTGGGAGTTGTCCGGGGGGGAATTGTCCTACGGGGGGGATAGTCGGAGGGGAAATTATCGGGGGGGGGGAACTGACCGGGGGGAAGTGTCCGGGTGGGGAGTTGTCTCGGGGAGTAATGACCGGGGGGAACTGTCTGGGGGGAAACTGCCCGGGGGGGACTTGTCTGGGGGGAACTGTCCGGGGGGGAGTTGTCTGGGTAGGGGTGGGGGAACTGTCAGGGGGGAATTGTCTGAGGGGGAACTGTCCGGGGGGGGGGGGGGAGTTGTCCTGTTCCCGTATGACATGTATTACAATTATCACGCCCATATTCACAAATTTCTCTCCATTTGGCGACTCATGTATTCAGTGCCAGCCTCCCATTACCGTATACTTCAGCCTGCTGACTTGCCGATATGGGTCTTGCTATGACCACTGCATAGTTTCAGATACAAAACGAGCCAAAATAAAATGTATCTAATGTATTTAAATCAAGGCTCGAATGAGCGACCACACAACTGATGAAGGTGTAAACCAAAGTAAGCTCAGATATGAGTATTTCATCTAAGACAAATGCTGTCACAGTTTTATTCGGATATGTCAGTAGATTTTCGCGCCGTGTCGCGAGTATATATATAATGGACTTCCCATTTCGTTGCATTTAAACAAAAGATTAACTATGTTTCTATGGTTGGTTGGTTGGTTGGTTGTGGTTTATTTGGTCTTGAAGGCCTTAAGGCCCAAATGACCCAACATATAATCATACAAACAGTTTGCATGGTGCGCAGTATTTTGAAGAACCTTCCTTTTACCTGGTAAAACAGAGACAATTTCAATGAGATATATACATATTGCCAAATTCCTCAGGGTCGTTACATCATTATGACACATTAGGGTCCGAAAGACATCAAATGTTGGAGGGCTCCAAAATATACAATCAATATATATTTTACGAATATCCGCGAACTTGGTACACAAAAAAACATGAAATTCATCCTCGATAACGGTAACACCGATTCCCAGGCAGTAGGTACAAAGCAGGTCTTCTAGTAGGTTGTCATCGCGACGCCCCAACTTGACAGAAAGTTCATGTGCAGAACAGTGGAATCGACAATACGCCTTTCGTAGCTTAACAATATTAACTTTACACAAATATGATTCCAGTTGAAGGCTATCTTTAAAGGTACAGTACACGCTTAAGCGACTCTGGTTCCGTGCTTGCATAAACCATGGTGCCTTCATGTCCTGGTCTAGTTTTGCAGCGAAATCGGTCAAGAAACTACCTTCAATGACTGTTGATTTTGCCATGTGTCATTAAAATTATATTTATTTAACAATTCTCTGATTTAGATAACCCAAGTTAGTCTGTTATGTTCATCTAGTAGCATTAACATGACATAACAACAATTGGCATATCTGTCGTCACTCATTCGTAACTTTAACCAGTATTTAATGCATCTTACCTGATAAATCTTTGCTAGCGGGTACCTGCCACATTCATCTAAGGCAGCTGCATCAGACGTGTGACCAGTAAACCCCCATATTTCAGAACCGTATATTAATATTGGAATGATTATTCTGTCGAATAAAGTAAAGGCTATATCTACAGCGAGACCGTGTGTTTTCTTGGCTAACTGGTAGATGCTAGACAGCGCTCGGTTGGCTTGTGCAGCTAACGTTGCTACAGCTTAGGACCAGCTAAGTGTACTTGTAAAGACAATGCCTATATATTTATAGAATGAAACAACAGCTATCTTCGTACCTTTAAAGAACCACTTTTCGTTGGCCATAACAATAACACCTCTTCTGAATACTAGTACTCTGGTTTTATCCATGTTCACCTTTAAACCCCACTTGTCACAGAACGTTTCTAAGATGTCTAGGCTCTTCTGAAGCCTATCGACAGTATCGGCGCAATTAGCCAAATCATCTGCAAACATTAACGTAATAATATTGGGTGCACCATCATTGATGAAAATTCCAGGACAACGTGCAGATTTGAGCATCGTCACATATTCCTCAACATACAACGCAAATAAAAGGGGGCTTAGCATACAGCACTGACGGGTTCCACTCGTGCATTCAAAGTAAGTTGTTAATCCATCTCGCGTTTTAACGCAAGCTTTCAAATTGCCGTACATGGACCGAATTACATTTATTACATTTCCGTGCATACCTTTACCAATCAAGCTATACCATAAGGAACGACATAGCATCTCGCCTTTTCTCTAGATAAATATTTCTGAATAATCGATTGAAGAACAAACATCTGGTCGATGGTAGAACAGCCCTTCCTATACCCTGCCTGTTCCTCTGAACGCAGGCCATTTTGATCAACCCATTCGGTTAGCCTATTATTTAATAGTTAATGAATGGCTTGCTAAATGACGATAAGAGCGATATACCTCTGTAGTTATTCATGTCAGTCATTGAACCGTTCTGACGAAGTGACAGAATTAGAGCTTAGCACCAGCTTTCTGGAAATTTACCAGTCTGCAATATTACGTTAGAAAAGACGAACTATGTAAGGTGTCAACTGATATGCTACTGCTTTAAACATTTCATTGGTTACACCTTCATACCCCGCGGCCTTACCGTTCGGTAATTCCTGTATACACTGGAGGACTTCACATGCATTAAATGGTCTATTTAGATTATCCCTATCCGGGGATAATCTAAAAGGGATCAAAAGGGGGGGGGGGGGCGGTTTCGAGTAATGGTCTAGCTTTTGGGATTTCATATGTTAAATGGTACACATTCCGGCCCTAAAAGCGGGGGGGGGGCGTGGCCAGGTCTGTGAATACAATATATGAATAAAATATTACAGCAAAACATTTCCCCAGACCGCAGTTCAGCAAAAAGGCAATCTCTGTGGCCTTTCATGCGAAAGATACATCTATGTCTTCTATCATTTACCATATTGACCAAGTCCTGTCTGTAAAAATACATGTTTTATTATTTATTCACAAACACAATATTTTATGCTGGATGTGAGTCATGCTTTGTGGCATGTCGACCGAGCTGCTTAATATCTCATTGCAGCAAGGACAATATTTATGCACAATATGTGATCGTTTTTTATTTTTTTACCGTATATCACGCCCGAGCCGTGTACTTAGCTTTCACTTATAGTTGTCATAAAATATTTACATGAAGCTTACATCATGTTAGATCTATTAACGCTACGTAACTTAAGTAATGCGCCTCACACTTTAGGACCGTCAGTCTGGGTGTGTCACGTGTGCTGTAGTCTACATAATAAACTCAGCATTATACTTCAATATCGCCCACTAACTTGGGTCATTTTATTCTATGAACGATATCAAGTTCGCGTGTGCTGTCTTGCTCTTGATCTCAAACACGTATCTCCTTTCAAGGAGACCAATATTGCCTTATATTGCTAATAAATGATGTGTGTGTCCGCCCCTGAAAGTCATCCGCTAAATAATGTCAACCAACTCACAATAATTATAGCCAGGGGCAGATTCGTCACACGGGGGCGGGTGGTGATGGGGGTGGGGGTGGGGGTGCCCGATAAGTTACACCCAACCGCCACCCACTCAAGCAAGTCCAGTGGCGGATCCAGGGAATAAGTTGTTCGAACTAACTCACTAATAAACCCCGCCCACCCCCCCCCCCCGCCCCTTTTCAAAATTATGGATCTACGACGAGAGTGCCACATGTATACGTAAACCCTTAATTATTATACAGCGGATACAATCATTGGGTTAACCGACATCTGCGGCCGATATCCTCACCTCTCAAGCTAATTAAGACAATCCCGGGTCCCGCCAGTATAGTGCAGGGAGTAGCATTCACCGATAATCTGATTAACAAACACAACACATCATTATCCGCGTGACGTGTGACCGACCCCACCAGAGAGTACCATACGATGCTTATCACCGCATTGCTTTTTAAATATCGTTGGAGGAAGGTTCTGTCCGTAAGGTGCCCGGTGGGTGAATGAACTGTTATATTCATATTATATTCATTTCGCCAGATTAGGATTATTTTTTACCTGTATTGAGACAGCTTTTATTCAGGTATTAACGTTATAGTTCATTAACGCCAGCAGCAAAGTAACTTAAACTACAGCTATGACGCCATCCCATCCATACATTAATAGATTCGTATCTACGAATCTCATGCAATCCGTGGTGTTGGTGCAGTGAGTCTGTCTGACACCCTAATCGCCTGCACATCCCATTGATGGAGGACGTGGTAGTTAAGTCGGAGAAAGGACTCAATGGGGATAATTCGTAGACCTGACAATCCTCGGCTCTTTGTCAATCTCGTTCTTTCACCACGATTAAACACGTCTCATAGATGGCAGACGCGTTCGCCACTCCACTCATTTTGTCCAATCTGTCAAAAGTCAAAAGTAGCAAAAAAAACCTTAAAAGTCACAACCCAAAAGTCGGACATCAACAGTCATATGTCCCTGGTACCGGTACCAGGCAGTACGTGGTACCAGGCAGTGCACGGTACCAGGCAGTACGCCGTACGTGGTACCAGACAGAACGCGGTACCAGGCAGTACGCGTTACCAGGCAGTACGCGGTACCAGGCAGTACGCGTTACCAGGCAGTACGCGGTACCAGTCAGTGCGCGGTACCAGGCAGTACGCGGTACCAGGCAGTACGCGGTACCAGACAGTACGCGGTACCAGGCAGTACGTGGTACCAGGCAGTACGCGGTACCAGGCAGTACGCGTTACCAGGCAGTACGCGGTACCAGTCAGTGCGCGGTACCAGGCAGTACGCGTTACCAGGCAGTACGCGGTACCAGGCAGTACGCGTTACCAGGCAGTACGCGGTACCAGGCAGTACGCGTTACCAGGCAGTACGCGGTACCAGTCAGTGCGCGGTACCAGGCAGTACGCGGTACCAGGCAGTACGCGGTACCAGACAGTACGCGGTAGCAGGTAGTACGTGGTACCAGGCAGTACGCGGTACCAGGCAGTACGCGATTCCAGGCGGTACGTGTTACCAGGCAGTACGCGGTACCAGGCAGTACGCGGTACCAGGCAGTACGCGGTACCAGGCAGTACGCGGTACCAGTCAGTACCCGGTACCAGGCAGTACGCGGTACCAGGCAGTACGCGGTACCAGGCAGTACACGGTAACAGTCAGTACGCGGTACCAGGCAGTACGCGGTACCAGGCAGTACGGGGTTTCAGGCGGTACGCGGCACCAGGCAGTACGCGGTACCAGGCAGTCCTCGGTACCAGGCAGTACGCGGTACCAGACAGTACGCGGTTTCAGGCGGTAGCACGTAACGGTCTGTCTGTAAGGGCTGTTAATCAGTCGTCACATACAACACAGATACTTAAGTATGGATGCATAACTCTGATACGTCAGTTCGCACGCCTAACACTAATACTTATGAAGACGTCTATAACGCTGATACTTCAGTAGACCTATATAACACACACTTCCGTAGACCTATATAACATTTCTACTACAGTATACCTGTATAACCCTGATACTTCAGTAGACCTATATAACATTGATACTTCAGTATACCTGTACAAAACTGATACTGCAGTAGACCTGTATAACCCTGATACTTTAGAAGACCTGTATTACACTGATACTTCAGTAGACCTGCATAACACTGATACTTCAGTAGACCTGTATAGCACTGATACTTCAGTAGACCTGTATAGCCCTGATACTTCAGTAGACCTGCATAACACTGATACTTTAGAAGACCTGTATCATACTGATACTTCAGTAGACCTGTATAGCCCTGATACTTCAGTAGACCTGCATAACACTGATACTTTAGAAGACCTGTATAATACTGATACTTCAGTAGACCTATATAACACTGATACTTTACAAGATCTGTATAACACTGATACTTCAGTAGACCTGTATAATACTGATACTTCAGTAGACCTATATAACACTGATACTTTACAAGACCTGTATAATACTGACACTTCAGTAGACATGTATAGCACTGATACTTCAGTAGACATGTATAGCACTGATACTTCAGTAGACATGTATAGCACTGATACTTCAGTAGACCTGTATAGCCCTGATACTTCAGTAAACCTGCATAGCCCTGATACTTTAGAAGACCTGTGTCATACTGATACTTCAGTAGACCTATATAGCACTGATACTTTACAAGACCTGTATAACACTGATACTTCAGTAGACCTGTATAGCCCTGATACTTCAGAAGACGTCTTTAACACTGATACTTCAGTAGACATGTATAACACTGATACTTTAGTAGACATGTATAGCACTGATACTTCAGTAGACATGTATAGCACTGATACTTCAGTAGACATGTATAGCACTGATACTTCAATACACGTACAACATTGTGATACTTCAGTATGCACATCACTGTATAGTGTTAGTATAAATGTATAACAATGTGATACTTTCGTGGTCCGTGTATAACGATGTCATACTTCAGTATATATATTTTAACGCAGTAATAATCCAGTAGATATGTATACCATAAACTTATACACAAGTGTCCGCCACCATGAGCCTTTATTTTAACCATGTAACACAGAGTTACAGTTCATTGAATCTTAGCTGCCATGTTTAGACATAGACGGTCACCGAGTTCTCAATTATAAACCGAATTTTCCTGCATGTTTAAATCATCCGGACAGTCTGACCTCCGGACGACAGTATACGGGTCCATGGGCCGGTGAAACGCCACCTGGCGGTCAGAATGTGACCCCGGTATGTTGGAATTCTCCCCCATGTTTCCATCGTGCGCTGAGTCCGGCCTCTGCACGACAGTATACGGGTCCGTGGGACGGTCATACGCCCCCTGGCGGTCAGGACGTGAACCTGGTATGATGGCGTCCGACTGTTCGTAGTTATGGTTCAGCAGATCAGAACTCCCTGGATGGGGGCTGGTGGTCTGGCCGCCCCGGGGGGTCCCCGACTCACCAACAGTCTCTCCCGAATCCTTCTTTCTCCTCCTGGCGAAATAAAAAATAAAGCTATTCCATTGATCTTCTGTCCGTGTTTTAAGCCGCTTTTGTGCACATGCAGGTAAAAGTGGACCAAGAAACCTCCCGCGACAGTGAAATAAGGATAGACAACACTTGTTCCAGGTGCATGTGCCAAAGTGCGAACCCACGACCTTTTACTCTGCAGCCCGCTCACCAGCTGAGTGAGGGACACATACTTAACATACTTAACACAAACATGACATGTCGAGGCATTCCCATCATCATACATTGTTGGGTATTTATTGTTTCTACCACAAAGATAATTGAGACAATTCTCGTCACGAACAAAACGGCAACCCAACCTGATAAACTAAAGGTCTAAAATACATGTATATGGTCAATATATATATATACATATATATATTTATTTATTTATTTATTTATTTATTTATTTATTTTATTCCTGATTCTAACAACAAAAACGTCACTAGAGGTTGCAATTTTTGCTTTAAAATGTTTTCACACAAATTACATAAAACATGTGGAAAACGCTTGAGCACGTTGCAATTGCAACTTTCATGTGATTAATCATGAGACGATATTACCAATAAACGTGTAGTATGCCTTTCATATATTTGTTACTTTAATTAGAATTCATTGGCGCATGTTCTCTTACCTTCTGACACAGAGCACAGCTAACACTGTGATCCCCGCTGCAACGATTACCTTCTGACACAGAGCAGAGCTAACACTGTGATCTCCGTTGTAACGCTTACTTTCTGACACAGAGCACAGCTACCATTGTGATGCCCGTTGTAACGCTTACTTTCTGACACAGAGCACAGCTAACACTATGTTCCCCGCTGTAACGCTTACTTTCTGACACAGAGCACAGCTAACACTGTGATCCCCGTTGTAACGCTTACTTTCTGACACAGAGCACAGCTAACACTGTTATCCCCTGTTGTAACGCTTACTTTCTGACACAGAGCACAGCTAACACTGTTATCCCCTGTTGTAACGCTTACTTTCTGACACAGAGCACAGCTAACACTGAGATCCTCGCTGTAACGCTTACCTTCTGACACAGAGCACAGCTAACACTGTGATCACCGCTGCAACGATTACCTTCTGACACAGAGCACAGCTACCATTGTGATCCCCGTTGTAACGCTTACCTTCTGGCACAGAGCACAGCTAACACTGTGATCCTCGCTGTAACGCTTACCTTCTGACACAGAGCACAGCTAACGTTGTGATCCCCGCTGCAACAATTACCTTCTGACACAGAGCACAGCTAACACTGTGATCCTCGCTGTAACGCCTACCTTCTGACACAGAGCACAGCTAACACTATGATCACCGCTGTAACGCTTACCTTCTGACACAGAGCACAGCTAACACTGTGATCCCCGCTGTAACGCTTACCTTCTGACACAGAGCACAGCTAACACTGTGATCGCGGCTGTAACGCTTAACGCTGCCACTAAGATCCCAATCCAGATTTCTGAAGCAGACGTAATACTCACAATTATAACATGGAAACACCTATTCCTAGATTGTTCTACGATTTGGTCACGCGGCATCGAATATTTTTGTAAATGGTGCCCCCCCCCCCCACCACCTCCTCCCTCAGCAAAGGGGGTTGCGATGCCATTGCTGGAAGCTCTACCAATGGTGTCATAAATGGTCAGGACCCGTCTACAGTAGACGGAGTTTTGCTCATCCTACAGGGCCCCTCTACTGTAGACGGGCCCCGTCAGATTTTTGCCCGACTTCCAGCCACAGAACTGGGGCTAGGCAAGACCTATCCGCTGTGAGGAAATAGTTCTCACAAACGGCACCAAATTGCAGCTGTAGATAAGAGTTGTAGGAATGAGCTCACTTCACATCACGGGCGATCTCACCTTTCTGGAACATCATTTCATCATCACTTGCAGACATCTGAGTAGTCGTTGCATGATCCGCAGTCGGCGCGTCTGGCGAATAAAAGCGAATACAATTATAGTGGGTTACCGACATAACGACCGACGAGATTCGTTAGATTCGTAGACTATAATTAATCCCTTTCCACATAATCAATGGATATCTCACCTGTTGAGAGCATCGTTTGTGTTGCTGGGGACGTCTGTGCAGTTGTCGAGCTTGTGTCTGGCAAATAGAAGTGAATGCAAGTTTGGTGGGACTACTGACATGGCATTACTACTATCTAGCGCGGTACAACGTTGCCCCTTCCCCTATAAAACAGTCACTGTCCATTTTCCTTTACAAAATGTGATATTTCCATGCTCACAAAATCGAGTACTTTTCTCTCACTCTCCATATGCCCTGCATAGCATGGGCGGCACACCTCCACCACTGCAATAAGGAAGTGCCCCCATCCGCCCCCTCCTCCCGGGATCAGCATCAAACTGGGAAAAAACTAGCCAATTATGTTCCGCCTGACTCTTGCCTTCGCTTTGTTTTAAACGAACGAAATGTACAATATTACTTATTTTGCGTTATATTTGAGGCACACTGATCTAATGACGACTGTACGTGCCCTCGTGATCCGTGTATCTCATGACCCAATGGGTCTTGCATGTCATTGCGAATGAAACTGATGTTCACGCTAAATGATTTTACATTCACGTATTCAAATAAGAAATACAACTTATTCAATAAATAACTACATTATCAAGTAATGTTTACACGTGGTATATCTGCCATGTATCCTGGTTGTTAAAGGTCTTACTTGTCTGACATGTGTATAAGATGTCAACCCAGTTTCCCTCAGAGCAGATGACGCTATCCCAGAATGCCTCAGTCGTGTTAGCCAGACACTCGTTGGCCCCGTCGCACTGAGACCGGATGACGTCATGTAGAGTTCTGTTGACGGCAGGGTGGCCACAGGGGGACTCCTCTGAGCACGTATTATTTATGTCGTATGACACTGATTCCACGTAAATATGTGACCCCTCCTCACACCACGGTGGATGGATGAAGCTATTCCTATAGCAGACTGTGGCATGGTGCAGTTCTATACCTGGAACGATCAATGATCGTATTATGTTACGTTTCTGTGAAACTATTATGACATCAGATGAAAAGATGTCATACACATAATGAACACAAATAGTGTTGACACCGTTATTAATTTTTATGCGAAGAGAACAATTGCATGTTCTTCATTCCCAGCTATTATGTCAACATGTATAACGCATTTGCTTCGATCGCTCCTATGATATGCCACTTTAAAGCGGCCTACTTACATGCTCCATCAAGATAAAAGGTATCTCAAAATTATGACGCATAAATGTTTTATATCTCGTTGAGTCTGTAAAACAACAATTTCAAAACAAAACTGCGCGGTTTATTTATATCGCGCGCGGACGTCTTAGCGAGCCGCGGTCGACATCACACAGAATACCGAACAGCGCGCAGGGATATAAAGCCAGCCACCAAGTTCTGCTCGGGTGAACAAATTTGCTTCTCTCTAGATAGCCCGCAGGCTTTCATGATTTAAATTCAAGACAGAATATACTTATTTGACATGGAGATTGGCAATATAAACATTACAGAACATATTGCTTTAAGGCAGTTAAATTAGCTGAACCTCCTCGATATGGGAATGATAGTGAAATGAATGGATCTTATACAATCCCCCAGCATCAGAGGCCGGATTCCGAGGTGAAGCCGTACTGGGCTGTGATGGCATTATGGGGAAGGTTGGTTGGTTGGCTGCTTATTTAGGACGCAAAGGCAGAGCCATGTCCCCGGGGTCACTAAGGGGGGAAGAAGGGAAGGGCAGATACATGTTCCCTGGGTGACTATAGGAGAGGAATGCCACACAACGTGACATGCCATGCGTGCTGATATAAGCCCACTTGGCAACAGAAGCAATGACATACGTCACGCGTTCGAAGCTTGATAAGATCTGGTAGATTTTACCCTGACAGATTACACATCGCAAACGTTTAGCAGTAGCCAATCGCAAAGTAGGATGGCATTATCCAGTAGATGATCTCACACCGGGCAACATGCAGCCAGAATTGTGCAAGACCATGAATTTAAATAGTAGATATATGAACACCTTTATACCATTTACGAATTCTTCAACACAACATACATATAATTTATTGCCGGCATAAATCTGTAATCAGGACTTACCCCTGACAGGTGGGAGATACAACAGGATGGTGAACAGCATCAAAACTCCTCTACAGCCAGACATGTTAACAGCGGAGTTCATCGCAGGTCTACGCCTGGCAGCCAAAGGCTCTACCGTGTGCTGGTGTCAGCTCGCTACAGGGTTCTGTTGGCCTATTGACGCCAGGGTCCTTACAGCGAACACGGTCTGGTCTACAAGGAGACAAGGCGCGTGTATCACCAACAAAAACGCGGGTTCGGGTCGGGCAACGTTAACTGCTGTATACATTTGGGTGTGTGTTGAATAGTAAATCAAGTTTACAAACTGGTGTCCTTTCTCCGACAATGCCTACAACTTAATAGCAGTCCCAAGTTGACGTCATACGGAAGTTTCCACTTAACCCAGATGTCGTAAAAATAGTCTTGTCAAGTCATGATATATTGGTGTGTTAAGCCGCGTACGAACACAGGCAGACTACATTAAACGTGAGAACATCATGGGATGATGCAAATGTGCCCTACTACTCATATATTAATATACTGATATACTGATCACGAAATTGGAGACCTTTAAATATGGATATCTAGCGTTTAACCCCCCAGCCCCCCTCCCTTGAAATTGCATACATGTAGAGGGTGAGATCTTGAGACTTTGTACTTTAAATGGTCACCTTCCTTCCTTCTTTGGTTAGATCGTTACCCCCCCCCCCGCACCCAACCCCCCGCCATCCCCACCCATCCTTTGTACCAAATCGTGTATTCGCGCCTGCGGGTGACTGTGGGTGACTGCGGGTGACTGCGGGTGACAGTGGGTGACTCCGGGTGACTGCGGGTGACTGTGATCGGTTACAAAGTAAATACATGAGGCTATAACGGGACTTGAGAGGTTACATAAATTACTACAGGGCTCCACGGCGAGGCAGCCTCAGACCGTGACGCCGTGACACCACGTGACACACGGACAAACCGCTACTTCCTGGTAGGGGACTGGGTACAGTCGGACAGTGTAATAAACACTGCAGGCCCCGCCCCCCCCCCCCCACCCCCCCCCCCCCCCCCCCCACACACACACAACCACCACCACGCAGACTGTTCGTAACTCAAGTCACGTGTCCGGGTGGCGCACGGTTCGCCCCCTGGTGGACAAATCGACATACCATTTTTTGGGGGCTTCGTTGCCAATGGCTACGTCTTTGCGGTTAATACGTTTGTGTACATGAAGACCTATTTATGTCTGGCCGCAAACTCATTCGGCCGTGATATACAACTTATGACGTGGGCCATATGGTCGGGTAGCTAGGATCGCGTACGTTCTGCCGGAGTGCGAGTGTCTGCGCAATGATATGGTGAATCCAGGTCTAGTTAACAGTACAGACGCACGCTGAATATAACACCGAAAGGGAATATTTAACCACAGTATCGTCGCCGCGCAAGGAAAGATCTGCCACAAGTGGGTAATACTTTCCATCATGTGTACAGAAAATATAATGCATGTACTAAATAATGAAGCATCAGGATCACATAGTAGACGTTTCAGATTGTGGTATGTGACAAGCGCCGGAGTTTATTCCACAGTAAACATGTACACAACCAGGCATTATCAATGGCAATTAAACCATTTAACATTGCATCGATCAGAAGACATGAGTGTGCAGCCTACCATTTTGTACACTTGATGGTATGGTGCATGTTGTCATACACGTTTGAAAAAAGCATACATTGAAACCTAACTCTTCAGCAATCAAAGCCTTCCGTAATGTTCCAATTAGAAGGTTTTACGCGTTTTTATATTCTATGCATATACCTATTGATGGAATATTATATAATTAAGCCTATGAAATGACATCCTGTATAACATCCTAGAATAGATACACCCTTATATATTGGTCAATGTTTGTCTCATATATATACGCCACAGTGTTGTTCTGCCTATATCGCGATACCGTAACAACAACATTAACTAAATAGTTCAAGCAGGGCTTACCAGTTGGAGACACTACTTATTCTGAATATTCCAAGCATCAAATCGGCAAGGCTTACAAAGCGAGTTGACGACGTAGTTAACAGGTGAATTTTACTTCAAGTGGCTTCGCCTGGAGACGGTCTCTATATGTAGTGGGCCAACAGTGACCAACAGTGGCCTAACGTACTCTCCTTGCTGACACCGGCAGCCCCGTGAGCCATTTCACTAAAGGAGGACACAGTAGATAGAACTTCAAAAGCAGTTGGTAGTGTATGTATGAAATAAAAAAACACAGATGTATGTGTGTGTGTGTGTCGTGAGTGGGTTATATTAGCGACAGGAGCGGTGCGGCGACAGCGGTCTGTTAACATACACTCGACGATCACTTCCTTCTTCGCGAAGACAGGCCAAGGGGAGTGACGTCACTGAAAACCAAGTCGTAGATCCGTGCCATTTTGTTTGACTGCAGGGTAACTGTCAGTCCATCCAATATCATCCTAACCTGCTGACATCTTCCAGGTGCGTCCAGTATCCAGAGATGTGGGGTCTCCACCCGATCCGGAATCCATTCACATGGGTCCTTCTGACTGTGTGTTGCGCACGGTCCGTGTCTGGTAAGTGACGTCGCACTGTAACCTGACCCAATGTTCACCAACGGTTTGTCTGGGGCCGCTACGGCCTCAGTTCGTAAAGCAAGGGCATATGACACACGGTTACAGGGAGCGTACTCCTACAGGGAACGTACTGTTGCAAGAGGCGTACTACTACAGGGAGCGTACTGCCACAGGGAGCGTACTGTTACAGGGAGCGTACTGTTGCAGGGAGCGTACTGCTACAGGGAGCGTACTGTTACAGGGAGCGTACTGTTATAGGGAGCGTACTATTACAGGAAGCGTACTGTTACAGGGAGCGTACTGTTACAGGGAGCGTACTGTTACAGGGAGCGTACTGTTACAGGGAGCGTACTGCTACAGGTAGCGTACTGTTACAGGGAGCGTACTGCTACAGGGAGCGTACTGCCACAGGGAGCGTACTGTTACAGGGAGCGTACTGTTGCAGGGAGCGTACTGCTACAGGGAGCGTACTGTTACAGGGAGCGTACTGTTATAGGGAGCGTACTGTTACAGGAAGCGTACTGTTACAGGGAGCGTACTGTTACAGGGAGCGTCCTGTTACAGGGAGCGTACTGTTACAGGGAGCGTACTGTTACAGGGAGCGTACTGCTACAGGTAGCGTACTGTTACAGGGAGCGTACTGCTACAGGGAGCGTACTGTTACAGGGAGCGTACTGTTACAGGGAGCGTACTGTTACAGGAAGCGTACTGCTACATGAAGCGTACTGCTACAGCTAGCGTAACGTTACAGGGAGGGTACTGTTACAGGGAGCGTACTGTTACAGGGGGCGTACTGCTACATGGAGCGTACTGTTACAGGGAGCGTACTGTTACAGGGAGCGTACTGCTACAGGGAGAGTACCGTTACATGGAGCATACTGTTACAGGGAGCGTACTGCTACAGGGAGCGTACTGTTACAGGGAGCGTACTGCTACAGAGAGCGTACTGCTGCAGGGAGCGTACTGTTACAGGGAGCGTACTGTTACAGGGAGCGTACTGCTACAGGGAGAGTACCGTTACATGGAGCATACTGTTACAGGGAGCGTACTGCTACAGGGAGCGTACTGCTACAGGGAGCGTACTGCTACAGGGAGCGTAATGTTGCATAGAGAGTACTGCTACCGGGAGCGTACTGCTACAGGGAGCGTACTGGTACAGGGAGCGTACTGCTACAGGGAGCGTAACGTTACTGTTGGCGCGTTATAAGCGTCAATATGATTCATCATTTTGGAATGAGAATTGTATTTCTTTTCTTTCTTTGGACAGCTATATGCCACTTGTATATATAAGAGATGATCTGGCGTTGTGTGTGTCATCGGACTGCTGCCATTTGATAATACCAACTTTCAAAGGCGAACTTGGAGGAGAGACCCGGGGGGGGGGGGGTGTGGGGCTGGGAACAAGACCTATGTTGGTGACTGCTTTGCGTGATTTATTTATTTGTGTGACTATTCATTATCAAATAGAGCGTGTGTATATGGCGGGTGGGGGTCGTGGCCCCTGAACACTTCGCATGGATCTACAATAGATGTGATAAGGCAGACCATATTAAAAATTAAAGATAAGATTTTTCAGTCAATATCTCGGATAGAGTTCAGGTGAAAAGCAATGTATAAACAAATCCGCATAATGAGCCCCACAGACAGGATGCGTCCGGGAATAGGTTAAGCATAGTCCATCAGTATATCAGGAAGCCCTCAGCTCAGGTGATAAAGATAATCCAGTAAGTCGCCCCCACTATAGCAACCATAGAACACAATGCAAGGCCTGCAACCTGTATAAATGCACAAAATCAGATATCCTCTTCCGCCATTTTCAAAGCCACAAGAAGTATTTGAACTTCAAAGTCTGAATAATAAGCTGGCTGGCTTAGCGTTCTCGGGTACTTTGTTGTTCTTCACTTTTTTTTCACCCTTTGGTGCTCAAAAGTGGCGTATCAGCCCATTTGGGATGGGTATGCCGTAAATGCCTATACACTTAATGTGTTTTTAGTGTTCTTAATGCGCCACTGTAATACAAACTTCAATCAATCAATAAAACAATCAATCAATAGGCGGCGCCTCTATGGGAAGTCCATGACACTATCAAACGGAACATCGCTTCGAACGGTCCGTTCGTCATAGGATACACCGTTTTTATATGACTCGAGATCTAAATTGCCTAAATTACACATACGTATATATAAATATATATATAAGCTGCTGCGCGTTTGCGCCGAAGACACACATTAAGACTCCTGATGGAAGAAATGTCATGTTATTAAAAAAATGACGTATGCATATAGCAAATGTGCAATATTCATACACAAATATATCACACATATATGTATAAGATAATGAAAGTTATCATGATCCAAGTGTACATATATTAATTTGTATTATATAACTCATTTAACCGATCCCAGCTAGATCAACCTATAAATTCTGATGATATTAGGAGGTCATGTCTCACAACCTGTTGGACCGGCCCGATAGCTCAGAGGGCTAGAGCGCTCGCATCTAAGGGCACGTGGATCGGTGGTTCGAACCCCGCTGTTGCCATGTCTGTGAGGTTACAGGATACAGACCCCATGTCTTTCTTCGCAAAGAGTAGGGGGTTACTCCTGGGGACATGGCACCAATCTCCCTTTTATTCTCCCATTGACGCGATATGACCAAATGTGGTAAAAGCATCCTGAATATAAAACCAATTAACCAAAAACCGTTTCTTTTCCCCTTTGCAGGCCAGGAGAGGGAGAAGTATGTGTGTTACTACGATAACGGCCCATCACCAGAGATGACATGCGAGACGGGTCCAGTGATAGACTTCGTGCGAGACGATATCTGCTATGACTCATACGACTGCAGCTGGTGGTTGCTAAACTGTGGGAGCAATTACCCACTCTTGCAACCTGACCTCCACTTGTATATTGCCGGTCTAGACTGCCATGGACGCCCGCCCTGCGAGATTACCTACAGCCCCAGAAGAGTCCCAGTTATTACGTGCCCTACTCGTCCCGACGGCAACCACGTCCGCTACACATGTACAGGTAACTTAATGTCTCTATAGGGGCATATTTAAGAGTTTTGACAGTGGCGCGACCTTTCCGGTCTTGAG
The DNA here is from genome assembly GCA_964019135.1 of Arenicola marina. Classification (NCBI taxonomy): domain Eukaryota; kingdom Metazoa; phylum Annelida; class Polychaeta; family Arenicolidae; genus Arenicola; species Arenicola marina. The sequence continues at coordinate 10,233,208 of OZ025260.1, read as the reverse complement.
GTATAGATCACCTTGCATCACCGGAATTGCTCGAGGCCATGTAAGAGCTGTCAGTGGGCCTCCCACAACGGTGTGCTTGGTCGTATCTGCCAGCTATGCATTATCAGCTATGTATTATAATTATTGTGTAATGCACCTATTATACGAAATCGTAATATTCATTACTTGATACGGCTATAATGCGTCAGCTGAATTTATTATTGCACATTTAAAATACCTTTCATTTATTTCATTATTGATATAGATATACTTTCCTGATGTCATATAAATATCTCACGATGTCAAAATATAATTCTAATATAAATGAAGCTGGTACGTGACTGTAGAGTTAAGAAGCCATCTAAGCGGATGGTCAACAGTAATGTAATCAATACTGGACTATCAGAGATATCAGATGAGATGTGTGTGTGGTGTGTGTTAGGGGGGGTGGGTGGGGGGGGGGGCAACGGGGGCGGCCGTGTTCCTAAATCATGAAAAATAAATGTTTTATTCTCTGGTCACGATGGGTTAAATGACGTCATACAATGGGAGGGACGCCTACATGATATATATCGAGCGATTTTCCAATTAACGGTTATTTAATATTAAGATTTTCAGTTCACGATTAATGAAAATCCTCGATCACGACGATCGGATAATATCTCATTCCCAGTTCACGCAGAATTATTTTCGTTATTCCCAGTTCACGGTGAAATAAAAAGCCCATTCCCGAGGAACGGAAATTCAATTCCCCCCCCCCCCCAGGTGCTTTTTGCCAAGGTGACGTTGTGGTTTGCTTTCAGCTCTATCAACGCCAGTACGAATTACAACTACCACGGACAGCTACAGGTCGTCTCCTCAACCCCAAGCAGGCGAACAATTCCAGAGAAGCGCGCTAAGTGAGAAGTGAACTTTGTTACCGGCCCTTCAAATGTTTCAAAGAGGCTCTTCATATACGTATGCATCTGGCTTGGGAGCTTTCAATGTTATGTCGTTCAAATGGAGGCAGCTACACAGGACGCCTTTCAATAGGCTACCATGCAATAGGACGCCATTCAATAGGCTACCGTGCAATAGCACGCCATTCAATAGGCTACCGTGCAATAGCACGCCATTCAATAGGCTACCGTGCAATAGCACGCCATTCAATAGGCTACCGTGCAATAGGACGCCATTCAGCAGGAAATCGTTCGATAAGGCGCTTTTCAATAGAGCAACGTTCAACATGACGTCGTTCACTAGAACGCCGTTCAATAGCACGTCGTTCAATAATATTGGTTCCGTAGGACTGCGTTAAATAGGACGGCTTTCAATATGACGTCGTTCAATAGAACGTCTTTCAGCAGGACGTCGTTCAATAGAACGTCTTTAAGCAGGACGTCGTTCAATAGGACGTCGTTCAATTATATGTCTTTCTATTGAATCGGCTCCGTAGGACTGCGTTAAATAGGACGGCGTTCAACAAGACGTCGTTCAATAGGACGGCGTTCAATAGAACGTCTTTCAGCAGGAGGTCGTTCAATAGAACGTCTTTCAGCAGAACGTCGTTCAACAGGACGTATGTATATATGTAACATATGTAACACCAGGTCTGTGTGTATATATGTTTTTGTTAGAGGTGACCCTGCTCGATGGCATCCCTTTCAGGGGAACCTCAGAAAAGAAATGATGTTTAAATAAAATAAAAATAAAAAAAAGGACGTCGTTCAATAGGACATGGTTCAACAGAACTCCATTCAATAGTATATCGTTCAATAAGACGTCATTCAATAAGATGTTTAATAAGACGTCGTTCAATAAAACGCTTTTCAGCAGGACGTCGTTCAATAGGACGTCGTTCATTAGGACAGCGTTTAATAAGACACCGTTCAATAGGACATCGTTCAATAAAACGCCGTTCAATAACACGTCGTTCAATACAACATTCTTCAATAAGATGTCGTTCAATAGGACGTCGTTCAGTAAGACGCCGCTCAATATGACTCATAGTAAGCTAAATAGCAATTTATTGAGTTGAAATGTCTGCGCACTACGATGCTCCAGCGTTAACTTCCTGTCTACATATGAAGCAATTTGCCTGTTATTGTTGTTGTTTTATATTTTGCTTCATGTAGTTCTACTGATTGCTGTCCCGGTGGTGGTGGCATGTCTCATCCTACTGACCATAGTCCTGGTCGTGGTCTGTGTCACGAGGTAAGTTCTGGCTGATCGCAGTGACTATAATCCTGGTCGTGGTCTGTGTCAGGAGGTAAGTGCTGTCTGATCCTACTGACCATAGTCCTGGTCGTGGTCTGTGTCAGGAGGTGTGTCCTGTCGAATCCTACTGACCATAGTCCTGGCCGTGGTCTGTGTGTGGAGGTAGGCCCTGTCTGATCTTACTGACCATAGTCCTGGTCGTGGTTACTGTCAGGAGGTAAGTCCTGTCTGATCCTACTGACCATAGTCCTGGTCGTGGTCTGTGTCAGGAGGTAAGTCCTGTCTGATCCTATTGACCATAGTCCTGGTCGTGGTCTGCGTCAGGAGGTAAGCCCTGTCTGATCTTACTGACCATAGTCCTGGTCGTGGTCTGTGTCAGGAGGTAAGTCCTGTCTGATCCTATTGACCATAGTCCTGGTCGTGGTGTGTGTCAGGAGGTAAGTCATGTCTGATCCTACTGACCATAGTCCTGGTCGTGTTCTGTGTCAGGAGGTATGTCCTGTCTGATCCTACTGACCATAGTCCTGGTCGTGGTCTGTGTCATGGAGGTAAGTCCTGTCGGATCCTACTTACCGTAGTCCTGGTCGTGGTCTGTGTCAGGAGGTAAGTCCTGTCTGATCTTACTGACCACAGTCCTGGTCGTGGTCTGTGTCAGGAGGTAAGTCCTGTCTGATCCTACTGACCATAGTCCTGGTTGTGGTCTGTGTCAGGAGGTAAGTCCTGTCTGATCTTACTGACCATAGTCCTGGTCGTGGTCTGTGTCAGGAGGTAAGTCCTGTTGGATCCTACTGACCATAGTCCTGGCCGTGGTCTGTGTGATGAGGTAGGCCCTGTCTGATCCAACTGACCATAGTCCTGGTCGTGGTCTGTGTCAGGAGGTAAGTCCTGTCTGATCCTACTGACCATAGGCCTGGTCGTGGTCTGTGTCATGAGGTAAGTCCTGTCTGATCTTACTGACCATAGACCTGGCCGTGGTCTGTGTCAGGAGGTAAGTCCTGTCTGATCCTACTGACCATAGTCCTGGCCGTGGTCTGTGTCAGGAGGTAAGTCCTGTCTGATCTTACTGACCATAGACCTGGCCGTGGTCTGTGTCAGGAGGTAAGTCCTGTCTGATCCGACTGACCATAGTCCTGATCGTGGTATGTGTCAGGAGGTAAGTCCTGTCTGATCCTACTGACCATAGTCCTGGCCGTGTTCTGTGTCAGGAGGTAAGTCCTGTCTGATCCTACTGACAATAGTCCTGGTCGTGGTCTGTGTCAGGAGGTCAGTCCTGTCGGATCCTAGTGACCATAGACCTGGCCGTGGTCTGTGTCAGGAGGTAAGTCCTGTCTGATCCTACTGACCATAGGCCTGGCCGTGGTCTGTGTAAGGAGGTAAGTCCTGTCTGATCCGACTGACCATAGTCCTGATCGTGGTATGTGTCAGGAGGTAAGTCCTGTCTGATCCTACTGACCATAGACCTGGCCGTGGTCTGTGTCAGGAGGTAAGTCCTGTCTGATCCTACTGACCATAGTCCTGGCCGTGGTCTGTGTCAGGAGGTAAGTCCTGTCTGATCTTACTGACCATAGACCTGGCCGTGGTCTGTGTCAGGAGGTAAGTCCTGTCTGATCCTACTGACCATAGGCCTGGCCGTGGTCTGTGTAATGAGGTAAGTCCTGTCTGATCTTACTGACCATAGGCCTGGCCGTGGTCTGTGTAAGGAGGTAAGTCCTGTCTGATCTTACTGACCATAGACCTGGCCGTGGTCTGTGTCAGGAGGTAAGTCCTGTCTGATCCTACTGACCATAGTCCTGGCCGTGGTCTGTGTCAGGAGGTAAGTCCTGTCTGATCTTACTGACCATAGACCTGGCCGTGGTCTGTGTCAGCAGGTAAGTCCTGTCTGATCCTACTGACCATAGTCCTGGCCGTGGTCTGTGTCAGGAGGTAAGTCCTGTCTGATCTTACTGACCATAGACCTGGCCGTGGTCTGTGTCAGGAGGTAAGTCCTGTCTGATCCTACTGACCATAGTCCTGGCCGTGGTCTGTGTCAGGAGGTGTTTCCTGTCTGATCGTACTGACCATAGTCCTGGTCATGGTCTGTGTCAGGAGGTAAGTCCTGTCTGATCTTACTGACCGTAGTCCTGGTCGTGGTCTGTGTCAGGAGGTAAGTCCTGTCTGATCGTACTGACCATAGTCCTGGTCGTGGTCTGTGTCAGGAGGTAAGTCCTGTCTGATCCTACTGACCATAGTCCTGGTCGTGGTCTGTGCCCGGAGGTAAGTCCTGTCTGATCCTACTGACCATAGTCCTGGTCGTGGTCTGTGTCAGGAGGTAAGTCCTGTCTGATCCTACTGACCATAGTCCTGGCCGTGGTCTGTGTCAGGAGGTGTGTCCTGTCTGATCCTACTGACCATAGTCCTGGTCGTGGTCTGTGTCAGGGGGTAAGTCCTGTCTGATCTTACTGACCATAGTCCTGGTCGTGGTCTGTGTCAGGAGGTGAGTCCTGTCTGATCCTACTGACCATAGTCCTGGTCGTGGTCTGTGTCAGGAGGTAAGTCCTGTCTGATCCTACTGACCACAGTCCTGGTCGTGGTCTGTGTCAGGAGGTAAGTCCTGTCTGATCTTACTGACCATGGTCTTGGTCGTGGTCTGTGTCAGGAGGTAAGTCCTGTCTGATCCTACCCACAATAGTCTTGGTCGTGGTCTGCGTCAAGAGGTGAGTACTGTCTGATCCTACTGACCATAGTCCTGGTCATGGCCAGTATAGGGACTAAATTGGGGTCTGAGAAGAAGTAAATATTGCTGAACGACGATTCAGATGAAGTATACGCGGAGACGAGTCTGCATATGCCTCTTCCCTGTTTTCGACGATCGCTGTAGCGTCACCCTTCGCGTTGGTGGTACAATGCACGTTCATAACTGTTGTCCTTAGCTCACGACGCCTGTGTTTATGGTGCACTTTATTGGCATCTTACATAAGAGTCATTGTTCTAATAATCTCTGCCGCTCATACCGACCTGTTCCGCCCCTACAGGCAGGTCAACAAGAGACGGACGTCCAGGGCCCCGGCGACCCAGCGTTACCCAGCCGCCCCAAACATCTACAGCACATCAAACTCGCATGTCAACCCCGCCTTCCAACCGCAACCCGAGACCCACGCCCCCGACCTGCCGCCCAGCTACGCCGTGGCCACAGCGGGCACGCCGCGCGCGGAAATGACGTCATACAGTCCGCAGACAGCGACGATAGGTGGCGGTAGCAGCATCTCTCACGGCGCGGCAAGTAACTACAACACCCCTCCAGATGTCTACGCCGTGGTCAACAAAGGTAATACGGAATATGAGGACGTACACTTGGTAATGGATGGAAATGAAACGTATGGCGATAATCAAAAGTTGGCCAGCGGCGGTCTAACGCCGCATACGCGAGGGTAAGGCATGGCGGCTGGTGACGTGGACAGGACCATGACTGACAGGCAAACCCCGGAGACGAGATCGGAAGGTGCGGCTACAATGAGGGCAATGGCGGGCGAGGACAGAAGTTATGTTGATAACCCGGTCTACGCTATAAATGGGGACATGTAGTCGAGAGGATGGACACACCATTAGGAAGGCCCGGCCCCAGTCCAAGCTTCGCCCAGCATGATGTTAGTGACGTACCACCTGGCAGGGTTGTAGATCCATGGGATGGGGGCCCAGGAAGGCGACGTTGGGCCAAGAACCCTACCGGAACAATGGAATAGGATTGGATTGCAACTTGCCCCAGATGCAGGGCGCGAACCCACGACCTGTTGATCTGCAGTTCAGCCTCGTTACCGACTAGAGTAGGAAGTCTTCCATGGGAATGAATCCTCAACATATTGCTGTCCCTTTACATTGGCATGGAGGTAGCGACAAGTCACATGTGGATGCACTCTTGCCCCCCCCCCCCGTCCCTTCTTCTTTGGACCCCCCTCCCCCCTCCCCCGCTCCCCTCCCCGACACCCGTGTGTTGGATACTGTGCGTGGCCTTCCGGTGATAATAGAACTCTCATGTGTGCCTTGTTATAGTACACACCTCTACAGTACACAGTCTAATATTGTCGTTGTCAATATCTTAAATATATCCCCCGGAAAAAAGAAGAAGAACGTGATGAATAAGAGCGGGATGAAACGTGTTTGTGGAACTACCATTTCGACTGCGCAAATTCCTTTTAACCCTTTCGTGAGCGTAAGTGGTAATGTCTGATCTAATACTGACCATGGTCCTGGTGGTGGTCTGTGTCAGATAAATCCAGAAGATATCGTACGTTGCATAGGTAAAATTGTGGGTTTGGTGGAAAACTTAAGAGGATTTTATCCATGACACCATTGCATTGGTTTGTTTGCTTTGCAGCAAAAAGATATCGCTCATTGCTGGTGTTGCGGGGCAGGGTTGCTATTGCGTGGCACTAGCGTCATAATGCGCCCCACATTGTACTCCACGAGTGCACAGTGATTCATTGTCTGTGTCACTACCTCCATGGATCAAAGGCAATATATTCGAATGTAAAGTATATCAGCTTGTGACCCGTTGACACGAGGAAAACGACCGATGTTAGCAATAACTGATTATTGTCCAACAATGATGGTATAGTTAGGTTTGTGTACTATACATGTTCGTTCTATTCTATACAAGAATATATAACAGACACTGCGCGTCTTTGGCGAAACAGCTAGGTTCTAGTAATGGTGATGTTCATAATGTAGAACTGTTTGTCAACTTCCTCATTCTGAAAAAGCTTTTTGGTGAATTATATGCATGTGTGATACAGTCACACTTTCCTCTTTCTTGAAATTACTTTTCAGGTGAGTGGCACCTTTTCTTTCTTTGACGAAGAGATTGCTTTAAAATGTTCTTCTAAGCTGTTGTAGATTTGCATAGCGATAAGCACGCTTTATAAATAAGGTTATAGAAACCCGAAACTTTGTATCAGGATACATATATTGCTTTATTTCAGCAGTAGGTTAGAACCTTAAATGTAAGTTCTGACCGTGAATTATTCTGTTAGAATCCCTTTGCCTTTCTTTTTCACAGTTGGGCGTGCAATATAATAACGACATCTTATATATCGGGCAGCCAACGATGATATGGTTGTCAAACTATCGGAAATGGTTATTGAACATTGATCATATCATACATCCAAGGTAAACCCTATGATACAGATCAAACGGTTATATTATGTAAAATATCATGTATCGAATCAATCTTTCTATCAAGTTCGGTGTAGCATGAGGAACCACAGCAAGGTTCTTGAACAGTGCGACTCAACATCTATCGGAGGTAATTGAACCCACTTTACTCGCCTGTGTGTGGCTAATGGTACCATGGTTCATACTGATAGCATCTAGGAAACAATGAAGTAAAACAAAATGCTCAAATGAAAGGATCATAAACAGAACAACCTCCAGACTGTAGAACATTTCACACAATAACGCCATCGCTTCAAGTAAAAGGGATGATTCTGGGGTTGTTTATTAGAAAAGGCAGTGAACTTGCAGAGCACATGCCATACCGTTGCATTGCCAGTGAGTAAAGATCACATAGTTCATCCAGAGAATCTTGATCAGTTATTTTAACAATCCAAGTACAAGAAGAAGTGACAAAAGTGACATCACACGGCTATGAGGCGGTCATTACATGTGTATTATTTCATATTTCTTTCAATTTCTCATAATCTTTTATTACTAAGTATCACCAAGAGCCTAAATAACCCTGTTATTTTGGCTCGGTCAGAAATGGAAACAGGTGCCTGACCAGCTCTGCGCCGGTGAGAAAACCCAGGGAGTCCCGTCGCCTGTGATACCTGTAGCCGCATTTGAAAGCAATGCAAAATATGCGATCGCTGTTCTGTTGTACTGTGCCTAAACCTGTGCCTGCAATGAATAAACCATAAAATGAAGAGTATCTTGCATGAATAAAGCCGAATTTGAACTGAGTGCATTATGACAATCACGGGACGTGCGTCCCAAACACATCAGAAGGCCACGGTGCCGCTATGACCCAGCTCTGACACCACAGCTGCTGCTTCGTATGGTGTTGTATGTATGGACAACTCCCCCCCCCCTGGACATTTCCCCCCGGGACAATTCCCCCCCAGACAACTCCCCCCCCGACAATTCCCCCCCGGACAATTCCCCCCTAGGACAAGTCCCCCCAGGATAACTCCCCCCCCCCGGACAATTCCCCCCCGGACAACTCCCCTCCGACAACGCCCCCACCCCCCCCCCCCGCCCGTAACAATTCCCCCCTAGGCCAAGTCCCCCCAGGAACCCCCCCCCCCCAGACAACTCCCCCCCGGACAATTCCCCGCTAGGATAAGTCCCCGCGGACAGCCCCCCCTAGACAACCAGCCCCGAGACAATTTTCCGGACATTACCACCCAGGTCTCTCCAAACAGAAAAGCCTCGCCCCCTTCCCCCCAGACAATCCCCACCGGTCAAGCGTGTGAAGGAGCTTGGCGCTGTCTGTTCTATAACCCGTTAGGTTGCATTGTAGATTCATTCATATCCTTCAACAAGCTCACAATAAGCCCTGGGCCTCCATAGCGTTAGGCTTATGGCAGTTAACTTGTGTAACATACATCGATGGCTCGGTTATTAGTGAGATCCTGCGGCTCTCAAGGGGTGGGATGTCTGAGGGGGTGTTTGCGGCGTAAATATTACAGGAGGATGAAATAATAAAACATTAAGGTCTCGTTAAGTTTCGGTAGAATAAAAGGTGCATTTGAAAATATTGGCCCGGACTGGGGGTTTGTCCGACAGGGGATCGAGGCTGTCTGAGGGGGTATTTTCGGGTGGAGGTGGGCGTGACGTTTGTGGGTATGTGTTTCCAGTGGGTGGTTATCGTCTGGGGTCAATTGCTCAGAGGGGAATTGTCTGGGGTGGGGAGGGGTGTCCGGGGGGCAATTGCCTCGGAGGGAAATTGTCTGGGGTGGAGATGGAGTGGGGGGGGGGGGCGGTTCGTGTGGCAATTGCCCTGAGGGAGGAACTCGTGGGGAACTTACCGGGGGGGGAATTATCGAGGGGAGTTGTTCTAGGAGAAATTGTTCAGAGGGGAATAGTCGGTGGGGGGGAGAGTTCCCGGGGGGGGTTTTGTCTCGGGGGGAGTTGTCTCGGGGGGCGTTGTCCGGGGGGATTTGTCCTAGAGGGGAATTGTCCGGGGGGGGAGTTTCCCGGGTGGGAGTTGTCCGGGGGGGAATTGCCCTACGGGGGGGATAGTCGGAGGGGGAATTGTCGGGGGGGGGAACTGACCGGGGGGAAGTGTCCGGGTGGGGAGTTGTCTCGGGGAGTAATGACCGGGGGGGAACTGTCTGGGGGGAAACTGCCCGGGGGGGACTTGTCTGGGGGGAACTGTCCGGGGGGGAGTTGTCTGAGGGGGGGGGAACTGTCCGGGGGGAGTTGTCTGAGGGGGAACTGTCCGGGGGGGGGGAGTTGTCCTGCTCCCGTATGACATGTATTACAATTATCACGCCCATGTTCACAAATTTCTCTCCATTTGGCGACTCATGTATTCAGTGCCAGCCTCCCATTACCGTATACTTCAGCCTGCTGACTTGCCGATATGGGTCTTGCTATGACCACTGCATAGTTTCAGATACAAAACGAGCCAAAATAAAATGTATCTAATGTATTTAAATCAAGGCTCGAATGAGCGACCACACAACTGATGAAGGTGTAAACCAAAGTAAGCTCAGATATGAGTATTTCATCTAAGACAAATGCTGTCACAGTTTTATTCGGATATGTCAGTAGATTTTCGCGCCGTGTCGCGAGTTTATATATAATGGACTTCCCATTTCGTTGCATTTAAACAAAAGATTAACTATGTTTCTATGGTTGGTTGGTTGTGGTTTATTTGGTTTTGAAGGCCTTAAATTAAGGCCCAAATGACCCAACATATAATCATACAAACAGTTTGCATGGTGCCCAGTATTTTGAAGAACATACATTTACCTGGTAGAACAGAGACAATTTTCAATAAGATATATACATATTGCCAAATTCTTCAGGGTCGTTACATCATTATGACACATTAGGGTCCGAAAGACATCAAATGTTGGATGGTTCCAAAATATACAATCAATATATATTTTACGAATATCCGCGAACTTGGTACAACACAAAAAAAACATGAAATTCATCCTCGATAACCGTAACACCGATTCCCAGGCAGTAGGTACAAAGCATGTCTTCTAGTAGGTTGCCATCGCGACGCCCCAACTCGACAGAAAGTTTATGTGCAGAACAGCGGAATCGAAAAATCGCCTTTCGTAGCTTAACAATGTTAACTTTACACAAATATGATTCCAGTTGAAGACTATCTTTAAAGGTACAGGACACGCTTAAGCGACACTGGTTCCGTGCTTGCACAAACCATGGTGCCTTCATGTCCTGGTCTAGTTTTGCAGCGAAATCGGTCAAGAAACTACCTTCAATGACTGTTAGTTGATTTTGCCATGTGTCATTAAAATTATATTTATTTAACAATTCTCTTATTTAGGTAACCCAAGTTAGTCTGTTATGTTCATCTAGTAGCGTTAACATGACATAACAACAATTGGCATATCTGTCATCACTCATTCTTAATAACTTTAACCAGTATTTAATGCATCTTACATGATAAATCTTTGCTAGCGGTTACCTGCCACATTCATCTGAGGCAGCTGCATCAGACGTGTGACCAGAAAGCCCCAAGAGTCGTTTACAAAATCTAACTTGAACTTTTTCGATTACCTTATACTTTTTAAACCCCCATATTTCAGAACCGTATGTTAATATTGGAATGATTATTCTGTCAAATAAAGTAAAGGCTATATCTACAGGGAGACCGTGTGTTTTCTTGGCTAACTGGTAGATGCTAGACAGCGCTCTGTTGGCTTGTGCAGCTAACGTTGCTACAGCTTAGGACCAGCTAAGTGTACTTGTAAAGACAATGCCTATATATTTATAGAATGAAACAACAGCTATCTTCGTACCTTTAAAGAACCACTTTTCGTTGGCCATAACAATAACACCTCTTCTGAATACTAGTACTCTGGTTTTATCCATGTTCACCTTTAAACCCCACTTGTCACAGAACATTTCTAAGATATCTAGGCTCTTCTGAAGCCTATCGACAGTATCGGCGCAATTAGCCAAATCATCTGCAAACATTAACGTAATAATATTGGGTGCACCATTATTGATGAAAATTCCAGGACAACGTGCAGATTTGAGCATCGTCACATATTCCTCAACATACAACGCAAATAAAAGGGGGCTTGGCATACAGCACTGACGGGTTCCACTCGTGCATTCAAAGTAAGTTGTTAATCCATCTCGCGTTTTAACGCAAGCTTTCAAATTGCCATACATGGACCGAATTACATTTATTACATTTCCGTGCATACCTTTATCAATCAAGCTATACCATAAGGAACGACATAGCATCTCGCCTTTTCTCTAGATAAATATTTCTGAATAATCGATTGAAGAACAAACATCTGGTCGATGGTAGAACATCCCTTCCTATACCCTGCCTGTTCCTCTGAACGCAGGCCATTTCGATCAACCCATTCGGTTAGCCTATTATTTAATAGTTAATGAATGGCTTGCTAAATGACGATAAGAGCGATATACCTCTGTAGTTATTCATGTCAGTCATTGAACCGTTCTGGTGAAGTGGCAGAATTAGAGCTTGGCACCAGCTTTCTGGAAATTTACCAGTCTGCAATTTTAAGTTAAAAAGACGAACTATGTAAGTCAACTAATATGCTACTGCTTTAAACATTTCATTGGATAAACCGTCATACCCCGCGGCCTTACTGTTTGGTAGTTCCTGTATACACTGGAGGACTTCACATGCATCAAATGGTCTATTTAGATTATCCCTATGCAGGGATAATCTAAAAGGGATAAAAGGTGGGGGGGGGACGGTTTCGAGTACTGGTCTAGCTTTTGGGATTTCATATGTTAAATGGTATACATTAGGGCCCTAAAAGCGGGGGGGGGGGGGCGTGGCCAGGTCTGTGATTACAATATATGAATACAATATTACAGCAAAACATTTCCCCAGACCGCAGTTTAGCAAAAAGGCAATCCCTGTGGTCTTTCATGCGAAAGATACATCATGTCTTCTATCATTTACCATATTGACCAAGGCCTGTCTGTAAAAATACATATTTTATTATTTATTCACAAACACAATATTTTATGCTGGATGTGAGTCATGCTTTTTGGCATGTCGACGGAGCTGCTTAATATCTCATTGCAGCAAGGACAATATTTATGCACAATATGTGATCGGTTTTTTATTTTTTACCGTATATCACGCCCGAGCCGTGTACTTAGCTTTCACTTATAGTTGTCATAAAATATTTACATGAAGCTTATATCATGTTACATCTATTAACGCTATGTAACTTAAGTAATGCGCCTCACACTTTAGGACCGTCAGTCTGGGTGTGTCACGTGTCCTGTATTCTACGTAATAATCTCAGCATTATACTTCAATATCGCCCACTAACTTGGGTCATTTTATTCTATGAACGATGTCAAGTTCGCGTGTGCTGTCTTGCTCTTGCTCGCAAACACGTATCTCCTTTCAAGGAGACCAATATTGCCTTATATTGCTAATAAATGATGTGTGTGTCCGCCCCTGAAAGTCATCCGCTAAATAATGTCAACCAACTCACAATAATTATAGCCAGGAGCAGACTCATCACACGGGGGCGGGTGGTGATGGGGGTGGGGGTCGGGGTGCCCGATAAGTTACACCCAACCGCCACCCACTCAAGCAAGTCCAGTGGCGGATCCAGGGAATAAGTTGTTCGAACTAACTCACAATAAACCCCACCCACGCCCCCCCCCCCGCCCCCTTTTCAAAATTATGGATCTACGACGAGAGTGCCACATGTATACGTAAACCCTTATTATGCAGCGGATACCAATCATTGGGTTAACCGACATCTGCGGCCGATATCCTCACCCCTCAAGCTAATTAAGACAATCCCGGGTCCCGCCAGTATAGTGCAGGGAGTAGCATTCACCGATAATCTGATTAACAAACACAACACTTATCATTATCCGCGTGACGTGTGACCGACCCCACCAGGGAGTACCATACGATGCTTATCACCGCATTGCTTTTTAAATATCGAAGGTTCTGTCCGTAAGGTGCTCGGTGGGTGAATGAACTGTTATATTCATATTATATTCATTTCGCCAGATTAGGATCATTATTTACCTGTATTGAGACAGCTTTTATTTAGGTGTTAACGTCATAGTTCATTAACGCCAGCAGCAATGTAAGGTAAACTGCAGCTATGCCGTCATCCCATATATACATTAATAGATTCGTATCTAAGAATCTCATGCAATCCGTAGTGTTGGTGCAGTAAGTCTGTCTGACACCCTAATCGCCTGCAAATCCCATTGATGGAGGACGTGGTAGTTAAGTCGGAGAAAGGACTCAATGGGGATAATTCGTAGACCTGACAATCCTCGGCTCTTTGCCAATCTCTCGTTCTTTCACCACGATTAAACACGTCTCATAGAGGGCAGACGCGTTCGCCACTCCACTCATTTTGTCCAATCTGTCAAAAGTCAAAAGTAGCAAAAAAAAATTTAAAAGTCACAACACAAAAGTCGGACATCAACAGTCATATGTCCCTGGTACCCGGTACCAGGCAGTACGCGGTACCAGGCAGTACGTGGTACCAGGCAGTGCGCGGTACCAGGCAGTACGCCGTACGTGGTACCAGGCAGTACGCGGTACCAGGCAGTACGCGGTACCAGGCAGTGCGCGGAACCAGCCAGTACGCGTTACCAGGCAATACGCGGTACCAGGCAGTACGCGTTACCAGGCAGTACGCGGTACCAGGCAGTACGCGTTACCAGGCAGTACGCGGTACCAGTCAGTACGCGGTACCAGGCAGTACGCGGTACCAGGCAGTACGCGGTACCAGGTAGTACGCGGTACCAGGCAGTACGTGGTATCAGACAGTACGAGGTACCAGGCAGTACGCCGTACCAGGCAGTACGCGATACCAGGCAGTACGCGGTAACAGGCAATACGCGGTACCAGGCAGTACGCGGTACCAGGCATTACGCGGTAACAGGCAATACGCGGTACCAGGCAGTACGCGGTACCAGGCAATACGCGGTACCAGGCAGTACGCGGTACCAGGCAGTACGAGGTACCAGGCAGTACGCGGTACCAGGCAGTACGAGGTACCAGGCAGTACGCGGTACCAGGCAGTACGCGGTACCAGGCAGTACGTGTTACCAGACAGTACGCGGTACCAGGCAGTACGCGGTACCAGGCAGTACGCGGCACCAGGCAGTACGCGGTACCAGGCAGTACGCGGTTCCAGGCAGTACGCGGTACAAGGCAGTACGTGTTACCAGGCAGTACGCGGTACCAGGCAGTACGCGGTACCAGGCAGTACGCGGTACCAGGCAGTACGCGGTACCAGGCAGTACGCGGTACCAGACAGTACGCGGTACCAGGCCGTACACGGTACCAGGCAGTACGCGGTACCAGGCCATACGCGGTACCAGGCAGTACGCGGTACCAGGCAGTACCCGGTACCAGGCAGTACCCTGTACCAGGCAGTACGCGATACCAGTCAGTACCCGGTACCAGGCAGTACGCGGTACCAGGCAGTACGCGGTACCAGGCTGTACGCGGTACCAGGCAGTACGCTGTACCAGGCAGTACGCGGTACTAGGCAGTACGCGGCACCAGGCAGTACGCGGTACCAGGCTGTACGCGGTACCAGGCAGTACGCGGTACCAGGCAGTACGTGTTACCAGACAGTACGCAGTACCAGGCAGTACGCGGTACCAGGCAGTACGCGGCACCAGGCAGTACGTGTTACCAGACAGTACGCGGTACCAGGCAGTACGCGGTACCAGGCAGTACGCGATACCAGGCAGTACGCGGTACCAGGCAGTACGCGGTACCAGACAGTACTCGGTACCAGGCAGTACACGGTACCAGGCTGTACGCGGTACCAGGCAGTACGCGGTACCAGGCTGTACACGGTACCAGGCAGTACGCTGTACCAGGCAGTACGCGGTATTAGGCAGTACGCGGTACCAGGCAGTACGCGGTACCAGGCAGTACGCGGTACCAGGCAATACGCGGTACCAGGCAGTACGCGGCAACAGGCAGTACGCGGTACCAGGCAGTACGCGGTACCCGGCAGTACGCGGTACCAGTCAGTACGTGTTACCAGACAGTACGCGGTACCAGGCAGTACGCGGTACCAGGCAGTACGCGGCACCAGGCAGTACGCGGTACCAGGCAGTACGCGATACCAGGCAGTACGCGGTACCAGGCAGTACGTGTTACCAGACAGTACGCGGTACCAGGCAGTACGCGGTACCAGGCAGTACGTGGTACCAGGCAGTACGCGGTGCCAGACAGTACGCGGTACCAGGCAGTACACGGTACCAGGCAGTACGCGGTACCAGGCAGTACGCGGTTTCAGGCGGTACGTGTTACCAGGCAGTACCCGGTACCAGGCAGTACGCGGTACCAGGAAGTACGCGATACCAGGCAGTACACGGTAACAGTCAGTACGCGGTACCAGGCAGTACGCGGTACCAGGCAGTACGCGGTTTCAGGCGGTACGCGGTACCAGGCAGTCCGCGGTACCAGGCAGTCCGCCGCACCAGGCAGTACGCGGTACCAGGCAGTACGCGATACCAGGCAGTACGCGGTACCAGGCAGTACGCGGTACCAGACAGTACTCGGTACCAGGCAGTACACGGTACCAGGCTGTACGCGGTACCAGGCAGTACGCGGTACCAGGCTGTACGCGGTACCAGGCAGTACGCTGTACCAGGCAGTACGCGGTACTAGGCAGTACGCGGTACCAGGCAGTACGCGGTACCAGGCAGTACGCGGTACCAGGCAATACGCGGTACCAGGCAGTACGCGGCAACAGGCAGTACGCGGTACCAGGCAGTACGCGGTACCCGGCAGTACGCGGTACCAGTCAGTACGTGTTACCAGACAGTACGCGGTACCAGGCAGTACGCGGTACCAGGCAGTACGCGGCACCAGGCAGTACGCGGTACCAGGCAGTACGCGATACCAGGCAGTACGCGGTACCAGGCAGTACGTGTTACCAGACAGTACGCGGTACCAGGCAGTACGCGGTACCAGGCAGTACGTGGTACCAGGCAGTACGCGGTGCCAGACAGTACGCGGTACCAGGCAGTACACGGTACCAGGCAGTACGCGGTACCAGGCAGTACGCGGTTTCAGGCGGTACGTGTTACCAGGCAGTACCCGGTACCAGGCAGTACGCGGTACCAGGAAGTACGCGATACCAGGCAGTACACGGTAACAGTCAGTACGCGGTACCAGGCAGTACGCGGTACCAGGCAGTACGCGGTTTCAGGCGGTACGCGGTACCAGGCAGTCCGCGGTACCAGGCAGTCCGCCGTACCAGGCAGTTTGAGGTTAACGTTCACGTCACAAAATCACTACACAAGAGCACGTAACGGTCTGTCTTTAAGGGCTTTTAATCAGTCGTCACATACAACACAGATACTTAAGTATGGATGCATAATTCTAATACGTCAGTTTGCACGCCTAACACTAATACTTATGAAGACGTCTATAACGCTGATACTGCAGTAGACATGTATAACAATGATACTTCAGTAGACCTATATAACACACACTTTCGTAGGCCTATATAACATTTCTACTTCAGTATACCTGTATAACACTGATACTTCAGTAGACCTATATAACATTGATACTTCTGTATACCTGTACAACACTGATAGTTCAGTTGACCTGTATAACCCTGATACTTCAGTAGACCTATATAACATTGATACTTCAGTATACCTGTATAGCACTGATTTTTCAGTAGACCTGTATAACCCTGATACTTTAGAAGACCTGTATTACACTGATACTTCAGTAGACCTATATAACACTGATACTTCAGTAGACCTGCATAACACTGATACTTCAGTAGACATGTACAGCCCTGATACTTCAGTAGACCTGTATAACACTGATACTTCAGTAGACCTATATAACACTGATACTTCAGTAGACGTGTATAGCACTGATACTTCAGAAGACCTGCATAACACTGATATTTCAGTAGACCTATATAACACTGATACTTCAGTAGACCTGCATAATACTGATACTTCAGTAGACCTGTATAGCACTGATACTTCAGTAGACCTGTATAGCACTGATACTTCAGTAGACCTGCATAATACTGATACTTCAGTAGACCTGTATAGCACTGATACTTCAGTAGACCTGCATAATACTGATACTTCAGTAGACCTGTATAGCACTGATACTTCAGAAGACGTCTATAACACTGATACTTTAGAAGACCTGTATAATACTGATACTTCAGTAGACATGTATAGCACTGATACTTCAGTAGACCTGCATAACACTGATACTTCAGTAGACCTGTATAGCCCTGATACTTCAGTAGACCTATATAACATTGATACTTCAGTATACCTGTATAGCACTGATTTTTCAGTAGACCTGTATAACCCTGATACTTTAGAAGACCTGTATTACACTGATACTTCAGTAGACCTATATAACACTGATACTTCAGTAGACCTGCATAACACTGATACTTCAGTAGACATGTACAGCCCTGATACTTCAGTAGACCTGTATAACACTGATACTTCAGTAGACCTATATAACACTGATACTTCAGTAGACGTGTATAGCACTGATACTTCAGAAGACCTGCATAACACTGATATTTCAGTAGACCTATATAACACTGATACTTCAGTAGACCTGCATAATACTGATACTTCAGTAGACCTGTATAGCACTGATACTTCAGTAGACCTGTATAGCACTGATACTTCAGTAGACCTGCATAATACTGATACTTCAGTAGACCTGTATAGCACTGATACTTCAGTAGACCTGCATAATACTGATACTTCAGTAGACCTGTATAGCACTGATACTTCAGAAGACGTCTATAACACTGATACTTTAGAAGACCTGTATAATACTGATACTTCAGTAGACATGTATAGCACTGATACTTCAGTAGACCTGCATAACACTGATACTTCAGTAGACCTGTATAGCACTGATACTTCAGAAGACGTCTATAACACTGATACTTTAGAAGACCTGTATAATACTGATACTTCAGTAGACATGTATAGCACTGATACTTCAGTAGACCTGCATAACACTGATACTTCAGTAGACCTGTATAGCCCTGATACTTCAGAAGACGTCTTTAACACTGATACTTTAGAAGACCTGTATAATACTGATACTTCAGTAGACCTGTATAGCACTGATACTTCAGTACACGTACAACATTGTGATACTTCAGTATGCACATCACTGTATAGTGTTAGTATAAATGTATAACAATGTGATACTTTCGTGGTCCGTGTATAACGATGTCATACTTCAGTATATATATGTTTAACGCAGTAATAATCCAGTAGATATGTATACCATAAACTTATACACAAGTGTCCGCCACCATGAGCCTTTATTTTAACCATGTAACACAGAGTTACAGTTCATTGAATCTTAGCTGCCATGTTTAGACATAGACGGTCACCGAGTTCTCAATTATAAACCGAATTTTCCTGCATGTTTAACTCATACGGAGAGTCTGGAGAGTCTGGACGACAGTATACGGGTCCTTGGGCCGGTGAAACGCCACCTGGCGGTCAGTATGCGACCCTGGTATGTTGGAATTCTCCCCCATGTTTACATCGTGCGCCTGGAGTCTGGAGTCTGGCCTCCGCACGACAGTATACGGGTCCTTGGGACGATCATACACCCCCTGGCGGTCAGGACGTGAACCTGGTATGATGGCGTCCGACTGTTCGTAGTTAGGGTTCAGCAGACCAGAACTCCCTGGATGGGGGCTGGTGGTCTGGCCGCCCCGGGGGATTCCCGACACACCAACAGTCTCTCCCGAATCCTGCTTTCTCCTCCTTTTGGGATAGAAAAAAGTTATTTCTATTAATCTGTCGTCAGCGAAATATCTGGGTTTTAAGCCGCTTTTATTCACGTGCAGGTTAAAGTGGACCAAGAAACCTCCCGCGACAGTGAACTAAGGATGGACGACACTTGCCCCAGATGCATGTGCCAAAGTGCGAACCCACGACCTTTTACTCTGCAGCCCGCTCACCAACTGAGCGAGCGAGGCCCCCTCTCCTTTCAGGAAGTTAACACATACATGACATGATGAGGCATTCCCATGATCATATATTGTTGGGTATTTAATTGATAATTTCGACAATTCACGTCACGAACAAAATGGCGACCCAACATGATAAACTGAAGGTTCATAACACGTACATATGGTTGATGTATATGGTCAATATATATATAAATATAAATTTACTTATTTATTTTATTCATAATTCTGTAAAAAAGTATTTCTAGATTTTGCCATTTTTGCTTTAAAATGTCTTCGCACAAATTTGGTTCATGTTTCAACCTAAAACGTTCTACCCCGCCATAATATCTGACGGATCTGTTCATACATAAACCTGTGGAAAACGCTTGGGCAATTTCTTGATATCATAATGTCATTAATAATGAGACGATACGATCCATAGATGTGTAGTATAAGTCTTTCATATATTTGTAACTTTAGTTAGGTTGTATTGGCACCGGTTTTCTTACCTTCTGACACAGAGCACAGCTAACACTCTGATCACCGCTGTAAAGCTTACCTTCTGACATAGAGCACAGCTAACACTGTGATCGCCACTGTAACGCCTAACACTGCCACTACACAGCTAACACTCTGATCCCCGCTGTAAAGCTTACATTCTGACACATACCACAGCTAACACTGTGATCACCGCTGTAACGCTTGCCTTCTGACACAGAGCACAGCTAACACTCTGATCCCCGCTGTAACGTTTACATTCTTACACATACTACAGCTAACACTGTGATCACCGCTGTAACGCTTACCTTCTGACACAGAGCACAGCTAACACTCTGATCCCCGCTGTAACGCTTACATTCTTACACATACCACAGCTAACAGTGTGATCACCGCTGTAACGTTTACCTTCTGACACCGAGCACAGCTAACATTGTGATCCCCGCTGTAACGCTTGCCTTCTGACACATACCACAGCTAACACTGTGATCACCGCTGTAACCCTTACCTTCTGACACAGAGCACAGCTAACACTGTGATCACCGCTGTAACGCTTACCTTCTGACACAGAACACAGCTAACACTGTGATCACCGCTGTAACGCTTACCTTCTGATACAGAGCACAGCTAGCACTGTGATCACCGCTCCAACGCTTACCTTCTGACACAGAGCACAGCTAACACTGTGATCGCCGCTGTAACGCTTACCTTCTGAGACAGAGCACAGCTAACACTGTAATCCCCGATGTAACGCTTACCTTCCGACACAGAGCATAGCTAATACTGTGATCCCCGCTGTAACGCTTACCTTCTGACACAGAGCCCAGCTAACACTGATCCCTTGTAACGCTTACTTTCTGACATAGAGCACAACTAACACTGTTATCTTCGATGTGACGCTTACCTTCTGACACAGAGCACAGCTAACACTGTGATCCCCGCTGTAACCCTTACCTTCTGACACAGAACACAGCTAACACTGTGATCCCCGCTGTAACGCTTACCTTCTGACACAGAGCACAGCTAACACTGTGATCCCCGCTGTAACCCTTACCTTCTGACACAGAGCACAGCTAACACTATGATTGCCGCTGTAAAGTTTACCTTCTGACACAGAGCATAGCTAACACTGTGATCCCCGCTGTAACGCTTCTCTACTGACACAGAGCACAGCGAACACTGTGATCCCCGCTGTAAAGCTTACCTTCTGACACAGAGCACAGCTAACACTGTGATCGCCACTGTAACGCTTACCTTCTGAGACTGAGCACAGCTAACACTGTGATCCCCGCTGCAACGCTTACCTTCTGAGACAGAGCACAGCTAACACTGTGATCCCCGCTGTAACGCTTACCTTCTGACACAGAGCACAGCTAACATTGTGATCCCCGCTGTAACGCTTACCTTTTGACACAGAGCACAGCTAACACTGTGATCCCCGCTTAACGCTTACCTTCTGAGACAGAGCACAGCTAACACTGTGATCCCCGCTGTAACGCTTTTCTTCTGACACAGAGCATAGCTAACACCGTGCTCACCGTTGTAACGCTTACCTTCTGACATAGAGCACAGCTAACACTGTGATCACCGCTGTAACGCTTACCTTCTGGCACAGAGCACAGCTAACACTGTGATCACTGCTGTAACGCTTACCTTCTGACACAGACCACAGCTAACACTGTGATCACCGCTGTAACGCTTACCTTCTGACACAGAGCACAGCTAACACTGGGATCACCGCTGTAAAGCTTACCTTCTGACATAGAGCACAGCTAACACTGTGATCGCCACTGTAACGCCTAACACTGCCACTAAGATCCTAATCCAGATTTCTGAAGCAGACGAAACACTTTGAGTTATAACATGTAACCCCGCCCCCCCCCCCCCATGTACATGCTTATCAAGTCGGAGCGCGTATTTGAAGATTCACCCTGTCTCCAAAAGACACCACTGGATGACCGCCCTTTACTAATGGAAAACCCCAGATTGGGTCTCCTAGAATAAATGTCGATGTGGCAGCAATATAAGTACGCCTAATTATTTACAAGCAGGCATAATACACGCATTGACACATAATATGATCGTCAAATGCGGTGAAGCTAAACACAAAATTCGCATTAAACTTACGCCGCTTCCTCCGCGCTCTTCCGAAGTACCTACATTCTGCATTTTGATTAACGACGTCATAATCACCGGGTAAGGCATATCCGCGGGAGGAAATAATTCTCACAAGCGGCATCAAATTGTGAGTGTAATTGACAGTTGCCGGCATACAAGCTCGCTTCGCGTCAAGGGCGATCTCACCTTTGAGGAACATCATTTCATCATTACTTGCAGACATCTGAGTAGAGAGCCTCGTTGGTATCGTTGGTGGAGACGTTTGTGCTGTTGTAGTGTTTGTGGCAGACATCGTTTCTGGCAAATAGAAGTGAATGCAATTATGGTGGGTTACTGGCTACAATCCCAAACCGCAAACAAAACTGGGAACGTTATTTTACGCTAGCCTCACATGGTTTCACATGGTTTGTAAAAGAACGATTCTTTTCAAATGAACAATATTACAATGTTACGTAATTTTTCTTCAGGCACATCGATGCTTGAGGCACATTGATCCAAGGACGATTGCACATGGTGCCGTGACCCATGGACATCATGACCCAAGAGGCCTTGCAGCTAGGTCAACGTGAATGCAATTTAAACTCTTATTTACATAAGACAAATAACTACAGCATTAAGTAATGTTTCCACATGGTATATGCGTCCTTACTATTCTGACATGTGTACAAGACGTCAACCCAGTTTCCGAAAGTACACCAGACGCTATCCCAGAATGCCTCAGTCGTGTTGGTCAGACACTCGGTGGCCCCGTCGCACTGAGACCGGATGACGTCATACAGAGTTCTGTTGACGGCAGGGTGGCCACAGGAGGACTCCTCTGGGCACGTATCTCTCGGCTCGGATGACACTGATGACACGTTAATATGTGACCCCTCTTCACACCGCGGTGGCTCACGGAGGACCACCTCATAGCAGACTGTGGCATGGCGCCGTTCCGTGCCTGAAACGAACAATGATCGCATTATGTTACGTTTCTACAAAACTATGACATCAGATGACAAGATAGATGACCGATGACAAGCTATATAACCTATTAGTATAGACATAATGATATTATCAGGGTTTTGGGGGAGATTAAGGACCATGGTGCACTGCTATCGAATACCAGATAAATGTGATCTACTATGTCATGTACATCCTAGACACATGTAGTGTTAACGCGGTTATTATTTATGCGACGAGAACAATTGCATGTTCTTCATCCCCAACTATTATGCCAACATGTATAACGCATTTGCTTCGATCGCTCCTATGATATGCCACTTTAAAGCAGCCTACTTACATACGCCACCCAGACAAAAAGCCTCAAACTAATGAAGCATATATGTTTCATATCTCGTTGAATTTGTAAAACAACAATTTCGACATAAAACTGGGCGGACTTGTTTATCGCGCGCGGACGTCTTAGCGAGCCGCGGTCGACATCACACAGAATACCGAACACCGAACAGGCGCGCAGGGATATAAAACCGGCCACCAACTTCTGCTCCGGTGAACAAATTTGCTTCTCTCCGGATAGCCCACAGGCTTTCAGGATTTACATTCAAGACATAATACACTTATATGACATATGAGATTGGCAATATCAGCATTGTGGAACGTATTGCTTTAAGGCAGTTAAATTAGCTAAACCGCCTCGATACGATAATGATAATGAAATGAATGAAATTTTATACAATCACCCAGCATCAGATGCCGGATTCCGAGATGAAGCGGTACTGGGCTGTGATGAAACTATGGGTAAGGTAGGTTTGGTTGGCTGCTTATTTAGGACGCTGTAACCATTTCATATCTGATCCTATCGCGTCAATGTGCGAAGGAATGCAAAAACAGAACCATGTCCGCGGGGTGACTATGGGAGAGGAAGGGAAGAACAGATCCATGTCCACGGGGTCCCTATGGGGGAAGGAAGGGAAGGGCAGAACCATGCCCCCGGGATCACTATAGGGGAAGGAAGGGAAGGGCAGAGCCATGTCCCCGGGGTCACTATGGGGGAAGGAAGGGAAGGACAGAGCCATGCTCCCGGGGTCACTATGGGGGAAGGAAGGGAAGGGCAGAGCCATGTCCCCGGGGTCACTATGGGGGAAGGAAGGGAAGGGCAGAGCCATGTCTCTGGGGTCACTATGGGGGAAGGAAGGGAAGGACAGAACCATGCCCCCGGGGTCACTATGGGGGAAGGAAGGGAAGGGCAGAGCCATGTCCCCGGGGTCACTATGGGGGAAGGAAGGGAAGGCCAGAACCATATCCCCGGGGTCACTATGGGGGAAGGAAGGGAAGAGCAGAACCATGTCCCCAGGGTCACTATAGGGGAAGGAAGGGAAGGACAGAACCATGTCCCCGGGGTCACTATGGGGGAAGGAAGAGAAGAGCAGAACCATGTCCCCGGGGTCACTATGGGGGAAGGAAGGGAAGAGCTGAACCATGTCCCCGGGGTCACTTTGGGGAACGGAAGGTAAGGGGAGAACCATGTCCCCGGGGTGACTATAGGGGAAGGAAGGGAAGGCCAGAACCATGTCCCCGGGGTCACTATGGGGGAAAGAAGGGAAGGGCAAAACCATGTCCCCGGGGTGACTAGAGGGGAAGCAAGGGAAGGCCAGAACCATGTCCCCGGGGTCACTATGGGGGAAGGAAGGGAAGAGCAGAACCATGTCCCCAGGGTCACTATAGGGGAAGGAAGGGAAGGACAGAACCATGCCCCCGGGGCCACTATGGGGGAAGGAAGGGAAGGGCAGAACCATGTCCCCGGGGTCACTATGGGGGAAGGAAGGGAAGGGCAGAACCATTTCCCCGGAGTCACTATGGGGGAAGGAAGGGAAGGGCAGAACCATGTCCCCGGGGTCACTGTGGGGGAAGGAAGGTAAGGGCAGAACCATGTCCCCGGGGTCACTATGGGAGAAGGAAGGGAAGGGCAGAACCATGTCCCCGGGGTCACTATGGGGGAAGGAAGGGAAGGGCAGAACCATGTCCCCGGGGTCACTGTGGGGAAAGGAAGGGAAGAGCTGAACCATGTCCCCGGGGTCACTATGGGGGAAGGAAGGGATAGGCAGAACCATGTCCCCGGGGTAACTATGGGGGGAGGAAGGGAAGAGCAGAACCATGTCCCCGGGTTCACTATGGGGGAAGGAAGGGAGGGGCAGAACAATGTCCCCGGGGTCGCTATGGGGAAAGAAGGAAAGAGCAGAACCATGTCCCCGGGGTCACTATGGGGGAAAGAAGGTGACTATAGGAGAGGAATGCCACACAAGCGTGTTGAGATAAACCCCCCTGGCAACAGAAGCCATGACAGATGTCTCGCGCCCGAAGCTTGCTAAGTTCTGGTCGATTTTACCCTGACAGATTACACATCGCAAGCGTTTAGCAGTAGCCAATCGCAAAGTAGGATGGCCTTATCCAGGAGCTGATCTCACGCCGGGCAACATGCAGCCAGAATTGTGCAAGACCATGACTTTAAAGCCATATATTCCGTATTTTTTTGTATTTCCAACCTCTTCTCCATGTGAAATAAGTATATTCTACCTTGATTTAAATCCTGAAAGCCTTGGGCTATCCGGAGAGAAGCAGATCTGTTCACCGGAGCAGAAGTGGGTGGCCGGCTTTATGTGCCTGTGCGCCTGTTCACTGTTCGGTAGGGTCATCAGCGCGGAAAACTTCGGAAAACTTCTTCGCGGCGGAAATTCTTTTCGCATGAAAAGTTTTTTCGCATGATTTCGCAGGTATTCCGCGTTTTATTGACGTCCGTTCGGTATTCTGTGTGATGTCGTCCGCGGCTCGATAGGACGTCCGCGCGCGAATGAAATAAACCGCGTAGTTTTATGTTGAAATTGTTGTTTTACAGACTCAAAGAGATAACTAATATATGCTTCCTAAATTTGAGATACTTTTAGTCTTGATTCGAAAATGTAAAAAGTCTAAGATGGCGCATGTAAGTATATTGCTCTAAATAGTAGATATATGAACACCTTTATACCGTTTACGAATTCTTCAACACAACATACATATAATTTTTTGCCGGCAAATATCAGTAATCAGGACTTACTCCCAGACAGGTGGGAGATACAACAGGATGGTGAACAGCATCACAACTCCTCTACAGCCAGACATGTTAACAGCGGAGTTCATCGCAGGTCTACGCCTGGCAGCCAACAGCTCCACCGTGTGCTGGTGTCAGCTCGCTGCAGGGTTCTGTTGGCCTATTGACGCCAGGGTCCTTACAGCGAACACGGTCTGGTCTACAAGGAGACAAGGCGCGTGTATCACCAACAAAAACGCGGGTTCGGGTCGGGCAACGTTAGTTAACTGCTGTATACATTTGGGTGTGTGTTGAATGGTAAATCAAGTTTACAAACTGGTGTCCTTTCTCCGACAATGCCTACAACTTAATAGCAGTCCCCAAGTTGACGTCATACGGAAGTTTCTACTTAACCCACATGTCGCAAAAATAGTCTTGTCAAGTCATGATATATTGGTGTGTTAAGCCGCGTACGAACACAGGCAGACTACATTAAACGTGAGAACATCATGGGATGATGCAAATGTGCCCTACTACTCATATATTAATATACTGATATACTGATCACGAAATAGGAGACCTTTAAATATGGATATCTGGCGTTTAACCCCCCAACCCCCCTCCCTTGAAATTGCATACATGTAGAGGGTGAGATCTTGAGACTTTGTACTTTAAATGGTCACCCTCCTTCCTTCTTTGGTTAGACCGTTACCCCCCCCCCCCGCACCCAACCCCCCGCCATCCCCACCCATCCTTTTTACCAAATCGTGTATTCGCGCCTGCGGGTGACTGTGGGTGACTGCGGGTGACAGTGGGTGACTCCGGGTGACTGCGGGTGACTGTGAGAGGTTACAAGGTAAATACATGAGGCTATAACGGGACTTGAGAGGTTACATAAATTACTACAGGGCTCCACGGCGAGGCAGCCTCAGACCGTGACGCCGTGACACCACGTGACACACGGACAAACCGCTACTTCCTGGTAGGGGACTGGATACAGTCGGACAGTGTAATAAACACTGCAGGCCCCCCCCCCCCCCCACACACACACAACCACCACCACGCAGACTGTTCGTAACTCAAGTCACGTGTCCGGGTGGCGCACGGCTCGCCCCCTGGTGGACAAATCGACATACCATTTTTTGGGGGCTTCGTTGCCAATGGCTACGTCTTTGCGGTTAATACGTTTGTGTACATGAAGACCTATCTATTTCTGGCCGCAAACTCATTCGGCCGTGATATACAACTTATGACGTGGGCCATATGGTCGGGTAGCTAGGATCGCGTACGTTCTGCCGGAGTGCGAGTGTCTGCACAATGATATGGTGAATCCAGGTCTAGTTAACAGTACAGACGCACGCTGAATATAACACCGAAGGGGAATATTTAACCACAGTATCGTCGCCGCGCAAGGAAAGATCTGCCACAAGTGGGTAATACTTTCCATCATGTGTACAGAAAATATAATGCATGTACTAAATAATGAAGCATCAGGATCACATAGTAGACGTTTCAGATTGTGGTATGTGACAAGCGCCGGAGTTTATTCCACAGTAAACATGTACACAACCAGGCATTATCAATGGCAATTAAACCATTTAACATTGCATCGATCAGAAGACATGAATGTGCAGCCCACCATTTTGTAGACACTTGATGGTATGGTGCATGTTGTCATACACGTTTGAAAAAAGCATACATTGAGACCTAACTCTTCAGCAATAAAAGCCTTCAGTAATGTTCCAATTAGAAGGTTTTACGCGTTTTTATATTCTATGCTTATACCTATTGATGGAATATTATATAATTAAGCCTATGAAATGACATCCTGTATAACATCCTGGAATAGATACACCCTTATATATTGGTCAATGTTTGTCTCGTATATATATACGCCACAGTGTTGTTCTGCCCATATCGCGGTACCGTAACATCATTAACTGAATAGTTCAAGCAGGGCTTACCAGGTGGAGACACTACTTATTCTGAATATTCCAAGCATCAAATCGGCAGGGCTTACCAAGTGGAGACACTATTTATTCTAAATTTTCCAAGCATCAAAGCGAGTTGACGACGTAGTTAACAGGTGAATTTTACTTCAAGTGGCTTCGCCTGGAGACGGTCTCTATATGTAGTGGGCCAACAGTGGCCTAGCGTACTCCCCTTGTTGACACCTGCAGCCCCGTGAGCCATTTCGCTAAAGGAGGACACAGTAGATAGAACTTCAAGAGCTGTTGGTAGTGTATGTGTGAAATAAAAAAACACAGATGTGTGTGTGGGTGTCGTCTGTGGGTTATATTAGCGACAAGAGCGGTGCAGCGACAGCGGTCTGTTAACATACGCCCGACGATCACTTCCTGCTGCGCGATGACAGGCCAAGGGGAGTGACGTCACGGAAACCCATTCGTAGATCCGTGTCATTTAGTTTGACTGCAGGGTAACTGTCAGTCCACCCAATATCATCCTAACCTGCTGACATCTTCCAGGTGCGTCCAGTATCCAGAGATGTGGGGTCTCCACCCGATCCGGATTCCACTCACATGGGTCCTTCTGACTGTGTGTTGCGTACGGTCCGTGTCCGGTAAGTGACGTCACACTGCACCCTACCCCGGTGTTCACCAACAATTGCTACGGCCTCAGTTTGCAAGGCAAGGGCCTGTGGTGTACTGTAACCGCTAGAGAACATGACGTTGCAGGGTGCGTTACGTTACTGTTGGTTATGTGTTATATACATGTACATGATTCAAAATGTTTCATTTGCAATCGTATTCATGTCGTTTCCCCAAATAATTATATATGTTACTTTTATATAAGAGGCGTGAGGCGGTGTGCTTATATGTCATCTGACTGCTGTCATTCGATAATATTAAAGCTGCTTGCCAAAATGTTCGCACCAACTTTAAGCCCAGGCGACATATATAGCACAACTTGCAGTATACAGTCAACATCCACCCTACCAGACGGGACGACCCCCACAGGACTGAAGCTGGAAGGCCGATCAACCTCGCTCAAGGAATTTGCCCCGCACCCCCTTCAGCTGTAGTATACATATTATACATACTGTATACCAGATCACCGCTATTTATTTTACACCCCCCTCATTAGCAATTACGCATTAGTTTTTTTTCAGTCGTTCTCCGCCTCCTGCTTTCTGTCGCTTCTTATTCTCTGATAAGAGAAGGCTCGTATAATACAATTCCACCACAAACACAACATCGAGGGTGTAAAGAGGCCTGGGTATTTGCAAGCCAGTACCTGAAACTGGCCTGCGCCTCACCACCATTCAAACGATAGTTCAAATTTCCTGCCCCCCCCCCCCCACTGGCACATTCCTAAGCGCAAAAACGGACGACGTTTACCACTAACTACCACTTTACCACTAACTACTGTGGTTAATTTATATCACGGGCAAGGTTTGGAGACTCCATTTGGCAGTCTGGTATGCGTGATATATATACGAAAGAAATTTTGGATGATTCAAGGACTGATTCTTATAATGTGTATTTTGATCTCTGTATTTTTTGGCGGGAAAGAGCCCCAATAATAACTTTAGTGGTCAAGGGCGAACTTGAAACCGAGACCAGGGGGTTCCACGCCCAAAGGGGAGTCCACACCTCCAGTTACGGTGGGATGGGGGTGTCCATAGTCCCTGCGAACACCCCCTGGGTCGGCCAGTGGCATTAGATAAGACCATATTAAGCCAGAACTAACACTGGTAAGATCAGTCAATGGGTTGTAAAGTTCAATCGAAAAACAATATGGAACTGATCTAGTTCGTGTCTAAAACATAATCACAACTCATTCAGTCATTAATATAACGTAACGTGTAGTCAGCAATTAAAATCAAATATATGACACCAGCAGGGTCGGATCCAGATATACTAGAAAAAAGGGAACCGGTTTGGAGTAATGACATATCTTTTTTGGTTTTCATTTGTTAAATCGTATAAATTTCTGCCCTAAAGGGCCCCCCCCCCCTCCCGGATCCGCCCCTGACCAGGGAGCCACGTGGAAAACGCGTCTGTTTTGCAACATTTTTCCCCTTCCTTTCCCAGGAAATCACACATTCTGGTGCTACCACCACAACAACCCACCACCACAGATAGCGTGCCAACCGGGTCACGTGATCGATATCAATGCCGTCTTTTTGGGAGATGACACATGTGACAATGCCGGTTGCTGCCCGGGGCAGTCACACTGTCGGAGCACCGACCCGTCCTGGGACCCGGATCTCCACCAGTATATTGACCGACACTGCCAAGGTCAGAAGTCATGTCGGATTGTGTACCGTCCCAGACACGACTTAGTGGACTGCTCTGAAGAAGATCTTCACTACGTCGACTACGTTATAGTACTCTACACATGTAACGGTAACCCATCGTATTTAGTCGTAGTTAAACAGTTGGTGTCACGCCAAAACAAATTTAGCTCATATCAATCTTCTGTGTTTCCACGCTTATGTTATCAAGCTATAATGCCCCAATTAGTAGAAGGGAATAATTTTCCACTTGTTTTCGCACCTACCACTTTAAATTCTGGGAACGAGGAAGGTGACGTAATGCCCTGCTCACATAGACTAAGACTGGTCGGCCGACGTCAGAGCTCGCCCACGCCACCGAGTTCTTCAACTTTCCCACCGAGCTTTCATAGTTTTAAACCTCCGCCGACCTAAGGAAATTGGCCGAGCTCGGCCTGGTTTTAATGTCTGCATTAAAACTGGAAAGGCCTCGGCCGAGCACCTGAAATGAGCCACCGAGCAGCAATGCTCGGCCGAGGTCGGCCGAGGTCACGGCCGATTTGGGGCCGATTTGGGGCCAATTTCCCCCTTTTTAGCTCGGCCGAGGCGTCGGTGGGTCTATGTGAGCAGGGCATAAAAGGGGAATACAAATGCATGTGCTTTTACATTGAGACTCAGATTATCTCTGCTCATTGGCTTGAACTCAACGACAAGCACTCAACCATGAGAACAATACACGCACTCGACAACAGATGTCTACGCACTGCATCAAAGCTCACCTGTCAATCTTGTGACATCATTGGGGCATTTCTAAATAACTCTCAGATGCAAGGCTCCCAGAATTAAACCAGCCGGACCTCACTTTTGCTAGTTTGATGAACGCGTTTATAGTGATATCGAGGACTAATACTGTCAACTCGCATTAAAACAATTTCTTATTTGTTTATTTTCCCTGAAAAAGTTTACTCTGAGCTAGACAAAATCGTGACGCCAACAGTTTATCGGCTTTGAGAGTGATGCAACCTTTTTGCGGTATTGAGGTATACTTTGATCACTTTGCATCACCGGGATTGCCCGAAGCAATATAGTAAGTCACTTAGGCCGCCCGGCGACGGTGTGCTTACTAGTCTCTGGCAGCCCCCCCCCCCCGCGCGACGGTGTGCTTACTAGTGTCTGGCGGCCTCCCCCCCCCCGGCGATGGTATGCTTACTAGTGTCTGGCAGCCTCCCCCCACCCCACCCCAAACCCGCCCCTCGCTCGCTCACCGGCACCCACGCCCCAAAAGCGCGTCGTTTCGAAATGTCATATGAAGCGGACTTTGGGCTTGAGGGTGTAGTTGTGTAAGGCCAACGACAACTATGTGAGTCTCGGATAGTGCGTAATTTGAATTTATTGGTACACATTTAAAGTCCTTTAGGTCATTATTGATATAGATATACTTTCCTGGTGTAAACATATACATATCTAACGGTGTCAACATATAAATATAATGTAACTAAATCTGTTACGTGCCTGTAGAGGTAGGAAACCGGATGGTCAACATTTCTGTAATCAATGCTGGACTCTCAGAGATATCAGACGACATGTCTTTCTGACAAGGTGACTGTGGTTTGCTTTCAGCTCTATCAACACCAGTGCAAACGACAACCACCTTCACAACTACCACGGACAATTACAGGTCATCCCCTCAAGCCCAAGCAGGCGAACAATTCCAGGGAAGCGCGCTAAGTGAGAAGTGAATTTTGTTATCGGCCCTTGAAATGTTTCAAATAGGCTCTTCATATACGTATGCATCTGGCTAGGGAGCATTCAATGTTATGTCGTTCAAATGTACGCAGCTACACAGGACATCTTTCAATAGGCTACCGTTCCACAGGACGCCATTCAACAGGAAATGGTTCAATAAGACGTCGTTCATTAAGACGCCGTTCAATAGGCTACCGTGCAATAGGAGGCCATTCAATAGGAAATCGTTCAATAATGCGCTTTTCAATAGAGCAACGTTCAACATGACGTCGTTCATTAAACCGCCGTTCAATAGGATGGCGTTCAATAGGACGCTGTTCAATAGGACGCCGTTCATTGAGACGCCGTTCAATAGGACGCCGCTCAATAGGACGGCTTCAATAGGACGTCGTTCATTAAGACGTCGTTCAATAAGACGTCGTTCAATAGGACGGCGTTCAATGCGACGTCGTTCATTAAGACGTCGTTCAATAAGACGCGTTAACAGGACGGCGTTCATTAAGACGTCGTTCAATAGACGGCGTTCAATAGGACGTCGTTCATTAAGAGGCCGTTCAATAAGACGTCGTTCAATAGGACGACGTTCAATGCGACGTCGTTCAATAGGACGACGTTCAATGCGACGTCGTTCAATAGGACGGCGTTCATTAAGACGTCGTTCATTAAGACGTCGTTCAATAAGACGTCGTTCAATAGGACGGCGTTCAATGCGACGGCGTTCATTAAGACGTCGTTCAATAGACGGCGTTCAATAGGACGTCGTTCATTAAGAGGCCGTTCAATAAGACGTCGTTCAATAGGACGACGTTCAATGCGACGTCGTTCAATAGGACGGCGTTCATTAAGACGTCGTTCAATAAGACGGCGTTCAATAGGACGTCGTTCATTAAGACGCTGTTCAATAAAACGTCGTTCAATAGGACGGCGTTCAATGCGACGTCGTTCAATAAGACGTCGTTCGATAAAACGTCGTTCAATAGACGGCGTTCAATAAGACGTCGTCCAATAGGACTCATAGTAAGCTAAATAACAATTTATTTAACTGAAATGTCTGTGCACTACGATGCTTCAACGTTAATTTCAACGTTAATTTCAATTTCAATGAAGCGACATGCTTGTTATTGTTGTTGTTTTATATTTGCTTCTTGCAGTTCTACTGATTGCTGTCCCAGTGGTAGTGGCATGTCTCATCCTACTGACTATAGTCCTGGTCGTGGTCTGTGTCAGGAGGTAAGTCCTGTCTGATCCTACTGACCATAGTCCTGGCCGTGGTCTGTGTCAGGAGGTAAGTCCTGTCTAATCCTACTGACCATAGTTCTGGTCGTGGTCTGTGTCAGGAGGTAAGCCCTGTCTGATCCTACTGACCATAGTCCTGGTCGTGGTCTGTGTCAGAAGGTAAGTCCTGTATGATCCTACTGACCACAGTCCTGGTTGTGGTGTGTGTCAGCAGGTAAGTCCTGTCAGATCCTACTGACCACAGTCCTGGTTGCGGTCTGTGTCAGGAGGTAAGTCCTGGCTGATCCTACTGAACATAGTCCTGGTCGTGGTCTGTGTCAGGAGGTAAGTCCTGTCTCATTCTACTGAGCATAGTCTTGGTCGTGGTCTGTGTCAGAAGTTAAGTCCTGTCTGATCCTACTGACCATAGTCCTGGTCGTGGTCTGTGTCAAGGGGTAAGTCTTGTCTGATCCTACTGACCATAGTCCTGGTCGTGGTCTGTGTCAGGAGGTAAGTCCTGTCTGATCCTACTGACCATAGTCCTGGTCGTGGTCTGTGTCAGGAGGTAAGTCCTGTCTGATCCTACTGACCATAGTCCTGGCCGTGGTCTGTGTCAGGAGGTAAGTCCTGTCTGATCCTACTGACCATAGTCCTGGTCGTTGTCTGCGTCAGGAGGTAAGTCCTGTCTGATCCTACTGACCATAGTCCTGGTCGTGGTCTGTGTCAGGAGGTAAGTCCTGGCTGATCCTACTGACCATAGTCCTGGTCGTTGTCTGTGTCAGGAGGTAAGTCCTGTCTGATCCTACTGACCATAGTCCTGGTCGTGATCTGTGTCATGAGGTAAGTCCTGTAACAATATGTGCAATATGTACCGGGAGAAAACCGCGTTGTTTAAATCCACCGAGTAACTCATCTGAAATGTTTCTCTTGGTTAATTGCTATTCCCTAATTATTCACCTGCTTGTAAACCGTCATTCCTCAATAGATTACTGAACTGTCAAGTCTTGTCACGTCTTTCTCTGTTCACTCTTCGATAAAACGAGACATTTTTGAAACATGGTGGCAGCGTAGTGTTTAATGAACCAAGCCTACCGGAGAAGTCTATTCGTTGGAAGAAAGAAAAACAGACCAAGAGGACAACAGTAGCCACTGACCTGCTGACAGTGCCAGACGAGAGACGGTCATTGAATTTGCTTAGTCATGGCCGAAGATGGTCCGTCAGAGGGGAATCCCAGACCATCAGTTATGCTCCCACAAGCAGTGCCGCCAACTCCACTCAACCTTAAGGAAGACAAAGTTGAGAACTGGAACCTATGGAAACAAATGTGGGGTAACTATCTCATCGTCTCGAGATTGAATCAACAACCGGAAGAGTTTAAAGTAGCCCTTTTTCTCTCATATGTCGGAATTGATGCATTGAAGCTGTACAATTCAATGGTGTTCACTGAAGAAGAAAGGACCATAGACAATATAATCAGGAAATTTGATGATTACATGATTGGCGAAGTGAATGAAACCTACGAGAGGTATTTATTCAATACAAGAAGACAAGAAGAAGATGAAACAATAGATGAATATGTTGCTACATTGAGAAGGCTAGCTAAAACCTGTAAATTCTGTGAATGTCTTGGAGACTCTTTACTGAGAGACAGAATAGTCATCGGAATTAAAGACCGTGATATCAGGAAAAGACTCCTAGAAATGAAGGACTTGACTGTTCGAAGATGTGTTGAGGTGTGCCGAGCCTCAGAGGTGACGGAAAGTCGAATGCGAGCCATATCAGGTTTGATGAATAATTCTTCGATAGAACCAGTCAACAAGGTTACAAGAAGTAAACCACAAGCCAGTTTCCGTGACCAGTCTAGTCACAAGGCAGCAATGAGAAGCCCTAGTGAAAGGAAACTGGAATGCAAATTCTGTGGATACTCACATGAAAGGCAGAAGTTAAAATGTCCGGCTTGGGGCCAAGTCTGTCGATCATGTGGAACAAGGAATCACTTTGCAAAGAAGTGCAAAAAGAAGTCTGTGAGACAAGTGATAGAAGAGGACTCAAGTGAAGAGTACATCGATATAGTGACATTGTCAGAAGGAAACAAAGACTGCAATAAGGAGATATATGCAGAAATGATGGTTAATGATAGGCCGGTGAGATTCCAGATTGATAGTGGAGCATCGGTAAATCTCATCCCAGCAACTTTTGCGCCAAACAAACTGAGCCCAACATCAAAAGTGCTAATCATGTGGAATAAGGCCAAAGTTCGCCCTTTAGGCACCTGTCGTATGTCAGTGAGGAATTCAAAAAATGGCAAGAAATACTCAGTGGAATTTGTTGTTGTCAAGGAGAAACTCACACCGCTTCTTGGAGCTCAGGCTAGTCAACGGATGAATCTAGTGACTATCCACTCAGAGAATTTCAAGCAAGTAGATGCAGTTCACTCAAGTGAGGACATTATTGACAGCTATGCAGATGTCTTTGCCAATGATTTAGGTCACCTGCCAGGAATTGTTACACTCCAAGTTGACCAAAACGCGAGTCCGCATGTTGCACACCCAAGAAGAGTGCCTGTTGCCATCAAGGATAAGGTGAAAGCCGAGCTTGACCACCTGGTTGACCTAGGTGTGATCAGCCCTGTCGACCAACCAACGGATTGGGTATCAAATATGGTCGTCAGTGAGAAGAAATGTGGAGATATAAGGATATGTATAGATCCTAAACCACTAAATGAAGCGCTGAAAAGGGAACATTTCCAACTGCCAATACTTGATGACATCTTACCCAAACTTGCTGAAGCCAAAGTCTTCTCAAGCATTGACCTTCGGTCTGGTTATTGGCATGTTACTCTCGATGAACAATCAAGCTTCCTGACTACCTTCACAACTCCATTTGGCAGATTCAGATGGAGACGCCTTCCTTTCGGGACTTGTGTTTCCTCAGAGATATTCCAGAAAAAGCTGATTCAAGCCCTTGGAGATTTGGATGGAATTCAAAGCATTGCAGATGACATCGTAGTCTACGGTGTAGGAAACACAAAGGAAGCAGCCACACTTGATCACGATCAGAAGCTTAGAAAACTGCTTGAAAGATGTCGTCAAGTAGGTGCACGGTTAAATCGTCATAAATTAAAACTTCGGATGGAAAGCATTCCCTTTATCGGACATGTACTGACGAGTGAGGGAGTACAGCCAGACCCTAACAAGGTCAAAGCAGTCAGCGAGATGCCTACACCCAAGAGTGTGGAAGATGTACCACGCATCAATGGATTTGTCAATTACTTAGCTAAATTTCTGCCAAACCTGTCAGATACAATGAAACCACTGAGAAAGCTGACTGGCAAAGATATTCCCTGGGAGTGGAAGGATGAACATGAACAAGCTTTCAAGGCTATCAAGCAGCTGGTAGCCACTGCACCAGTACTTCGGTATTTTGACCCAAAGAAAGAGCTGACAGTGCAATGCGACGCTAGTCAGAAGGGGCTAGGAGCAGCGCTGTTACAAGAAGGACAGCCTGTGGCTTATGCAAGTCGTGCTCTAACGGACACAGAGACTCGATATGCCCAGATCGAGAAGGAAATGCTCGCGATTGTATTTGCTGTGGAAAGGTTCCATCAATACACTTATGGTCGTCTCATCACCATACAGAGTGATCACAAGCCGTTAGAGACAATTATGAAGAAGTCACTTAACCAAGCCCCGAGACGTTTGCAAAACATGATGCTACGTTTACAACACTACAACATCAAGGTGAATTATATTCAAGGGAAGTCCATGTATTTGGCTGATGCCCTCTCCAGAGCTTTCCCTAAGGATGAGGAAGTTACTGACTCATTTGATCATGTTCATGCAGCCAAATTCCTTCCAATTACAGAAGCTAGACTGCAGGATTTGAGGGATGCGACCGAAAGAGATGAGACCCTTCAAACTCTGAAATGTGTAATTCTGTCAGGGTGGCCTGATCAGAAAGCGTCAGTGCCGTCACTCGCTTCACCGTACTTCTCCTGCAGGGATGAGTTAACAGTCCACAACGGACTGCTCTTTCGAGGTGAGCGTGTAGTTGTGCCACACAGCATGCGGCAGCTGATGAAACAGAAGATCCACTCATCGCATGTAGGAATCGATGGCTGTATCCGCCGTGCCAGAGAATGTTTGTTTTGGCCAGGAATGACTATCGAAATTAAGGATTACATTGCTAAATGTGCTGTCTGCCAAACCTTTCAGACCAGCCAGCAGAAGGAAACCCTTGTGTCTCACGACCTTTCTGATAGACCTTGGTCCAAGGTTGGTACCGATCTATTCTCTTTGGACGCCAGAGACTACCTTATCACCGTTGATTACTTTTCCAACTTCTGGGAGATCAATCATCTGGAGGATACCACTGCGAGAACAATCATTCGCAAATTGAAAGGACACTTTGCAAGATATGGATGCCCCGATGAAGTTGTGAGTGACAATGGACCCCAGTTTACTTCGACAGATTTCAGGAAATTCGCAGTTGAATGGGATTTCACCCACTTGACATCGAGCCCTGGACATAGTCGAAGTAATGGCAAGGCAGAATCAGCTGTCAAAACTGCAAAGAGGATGTTACGGAAAAGCAAGGCAGCGCATGCAGACCCATTTATGGCTCTACTGGATGTGAGGAACACGCCATCGCAGGACACCAATTCCAGCCCAGCACAAGTTATGTTCAACAGGCGCACACGCACCTTGCTTCCCACCACCAGCGAGCTGTTGAAAAGACCCGCAGACACCACCCACTTTCGCTCTCTCCTACAAAGACAAGCTCAGCAACAACACTATTATAACAAAGGATCAAAGGACCTCCCTGCCTTAGTAGAAGGGGATACAGTTCGCATGAAGCCCTTTGTTAAGGGACAAAAGGAATGGGAGAAAGCTGCAGTCACACGCCAACTTGATGACCGTTCATACAAAGTTGAAACACCACAGGGAACATACAGAAGAAACCGAGTACACCTAAGGAGAACGTCAGAGAGACCTATAGAAAACTTACAACCCCAGAAACATCCTATTTCAACACCGTTTCGTGAGTCCGAATCACTGTCCCACGATTCGAGTCAACATCATCAGTATTCGTCGGAGCCGGATGATCAGCCTACGCCATCAGTGACAACTCCTAGCAGAATGAGTTCAGTTGTCCCCGAGACCAAATCAACATCTCATGGATCCATCAGCCCACCAAGGACCCGATCAGGAAGAGTTGTCAGAGCACCAGTACGGTACTCGGAGTAACGCTAGTGTAGACAACATATGTATCTGTCTGATATAAATTTTGACTTAAAGGGAAGGATGTAACAATATGTGCAATATGTACCGGGAGAAAACCGCGTTGTTTAAATCCACCGAGTAACTCATCTGAAATGTTTCTCTTGGTTAATTGCTATTCCCTAATTATTCACCTGCTTGTAAACCGTCATTCCTCAATAGATTACTGAACTGTCAAGTCTTGTCACGTCTTTCTCTGTTCACTCTTCGATAAAACGAGACATTTTTGAAACAAGTCCTGTCAGATCCTACTGACCATAGTCCTGGTCGTTGTCTGTGTCATGAGGTAAGTCCTGTCAGATGCTACTGACCATAGTTCTGGTCGTTGTCTGTGTCATGAGGCAAGTCCTGTCAGATCCTACTGACCATAGTCCTGTTCGTGGTCTGTGTCAGGAGGTATGTCCTGTCTGATCCTACTGACCATAGTCCTGGTCGTGGTCTGTGTCATGAGGTAAGTCCTGTCAGATCCTACTGACCATAGTCCTGGTCGTGGTCTGTGTCAAGGGGTAAGTCTTGTCTGATCCTACTGACCATAGTCCTGGTCGTGGTCTATGTCAGGAGGTAAGTCCTGGCTGATCCTAATGACCATAGTCCTGGTCGTTGTCTGTGTCAATAGGTAAGTCCTGTATGATCCTACTGACCATAGTCCTGGTCGTTGTCTGTGTCAGGAGGTAAGTCCTGTCTGATCCTACTGACCATAGTCCTGGTCGTGATCTGTGTCATGAGGTAAGTCCTGTCAGATCCTACTGACCATAGTCCTGGTCGTTGTCTGTGTCAGGAGGTAAGTCCTGTCTGATCCTACTGACCATAGTCTTGGTCGTGGTCTGTGCCAGGAGGTAAGTCCTGTCTGATCCTACTGACCATAGTCCTTGTCGTGGTCTGCGTCAGGAGGTAAGTCCTGTCTGATCCTACTGACCATAGTCCTGGCCGTGGTCTGTGTCAGGAGGTAAGTCCTGCCTGATCCTACTGACCATAGTCCTGGTCGTGGTCTGTGTCAGGAGGTAAGTCCTGTCTGATCCTACTTACCATAGTCCCAGTCGTGGTCTGTGTCAGGAGGTAAGTCCTGTCTGATCCTACTGACCATAGTCCTGGTCGTGGTCTGTGTCAGGAGGTAAGGCCTGTCTGATCCTACTGACCATAGTCCTGGTCGTGGTCTGTGTTAGGAGATAGGTCCTGTCTGATCCTACTTAGCATAGTCCTGATAATCGTCCGTATATAGACTAAAGAACAATTACATATTTTTAAACGACGATTCAGATGAAGTATACGCAGGGACGGATCTGCATATACGTCTTATATCCCTGTTTGCGGCGATCGCTGTAGCGTCGTCGCTCGCCTTGGCGGTACAATGCACGTTCATAACTGTTGCCCTATATATAAGTAGCTCGGCACGCCTGTGTTTTGAGGGATTTTATTAGCGCCTTCCATAGGAGTCATTGTTCTCATAATATCTGCCGCTCATACCGACCTGTTCCGCCCCTACAGGCAGGTCAACAAGAGACGGACGTCCAGAGCCCCGGCGACTCAGCGATACCCAGCCGCCCCAAACATCTACAGCACATCAGACTCACATGTCAACCCCGCCTTCCAACCGCAACCCGAGCCCCACGCCGCCGACCTGCCGCCCAGCTACGCCCTGGCCACAGCGGGCACGCCGCGCGCGGAAATGACGTCATACAGTCCGCAGACAGCGCCGATAGGTGGCGGTAGCAGCATCCCTAACGGCGCGGCAAGTAACGACAACACCCCTCCAGATGTCTACGCCGTGGTCAACAAAGGCAATACGGAATATGAGGACGTACATTTGGTAATGGATGAAAATGAAACGTATGGAGATAATCAACAGTTGGCCAGCGGCGGTCTAACGCCGCATACGCGAGGGGAAGGCATGGCGGCTGGTGACGCGGACAGGACCATGACTGACAGGCAAACCCAGGAGACGAGATCGGAAGGTGCGGCTACAATGAGGGCAATGGCCGGCGAGGACAGAAGTTATGTTGATAACCCGGTCTACGCTATAAATGGGGACATGTAGTCTAGAGGATGGACACACCATTAGAAAGGCCCTGCCCCAGTCCAAGCTTCGCCCAGCATGATGTTAGTGACGTACCACCTGGCAGGGTTGTAGATCTACGGGATGGGCGCCCAGGAAGGCGACGTTGAGCCGAGAACCCTACCGGAACAATGGAATAGGATTGGATTGCAACTTGCCCCAGATGCAGGGCGCGAACCCACGACCTGTTGATCTGCAGTTCAGCCTGCTTACCAACTGGAGTAGGAAGGCTTCCAGGAGAATCCATCTTCAACATATTGCTATCCCTTTACATTGGTATCGAGGTAGCGACAAGGCACTTGTAGATGCACTCTTGCCCCCCCACCCCCCCGCCTCTCCTTCTTTGGAGCCTCCTTCCCCCTCCGCCGCTCCCCTCCCCGACACCCGTGTGTTGAATACTGTGCGTGGCCTTCCGGTGATAATAGAACTCTCATGTGTGCCTTGTTATAGTACACACCTCTACAGTACACAGTTTAATATTGTCGTTGTCAATATCTTAAATATATCCCCCGGAAAAGACAAGAAGAACGTGATGAATAAGAGCGGGATGAAACGTGTTTGTAGAACTACCATTTCGACAGCGCAAATTCCTTTTAAACCTTTCGTGAGCGTAAGTGGTAATGTCTGATCCAATACTGACCTTGGTCCTGGTCCTGGTCTGTGTCAGGTATATCCAGAAGATATCGTACGTTGCTATTGCGTGGCACTAGCGTCATAATGCGCCCCAGATTGTACCGATGTTAGCAATAACTGATTATTGTCCAACAATGATGGTATAGTTAGGTTTGTGTACTATACATGTTCGTTCTATTCTATGCAAGAATATATAACAGACACTGCGCGTCTTTGGCGAAACAGCTATAAGTTCTAGTTATGGTGATGTTCATAATGTAGAACTGTTTGTCAACTTCCTCATTCTGAAAAAGCTTCTTGGTGAATTATATGCATGTATGATACAGTCACACCTTCCTCTTTCTTGAAATTACTTTTTAGGTGAGTAGCCCTCCTTCTTTATTTGCCGAAGGGATCGCTTTAAAATAGCTACTAAGCTGTTGTAGGTTTGCGTAGCGATTAGCACGCTTTATAAATAAGGTCAGAGAAAACCGAAACTTTGTATAAGGATACATATATTGCTTTATTTCAGCAGTCTGTAGGTTAGAACCTTAAATGTAAGTTCTGACCGTGAATCATTCTGTTAGAATCCCTTTCCCTATCTTTTGCAAAGTTGTGCGTGCAATATATAACGATATCTTATATATTAGGCAGCCAACGATGAAATGGTTGTCAAACTATTGGAAAAGGTTATTGAACATTGATTATATCATACATCCAAGGTAAACCCTATGATACAGATCAAACGGTTATATTATGTAAAATATCATGTATCGAATCAATCTCTCTATCAAGTTTGGTGTAGCATGAGGAACCACAGCAAGGTTCTTGAACAGTGCGACTCAATATCTATCGGAGGTAATTGAACCCACGCTTGTGCATAGCTATGCAACTATGGTACTATGGTTCATACTGATAGCATCTAGGAAACATTGAAGTGAAACAAAATGCTCAAATTAAAGGATCATAAACAGAACAACATCCAAACTGTAGAACATTTCATACAATAACGCCATCGCTTTAAGTAAAAGGGATGATTCTAGAGTTGTTTCTTAGAAGAAGCAGTGAACTTGCAGAGCACATTCGATACTGTTGCATTGCCAGTGTGTAAAGATCACATAGTTCATCCAGAGAATCT
Source organism: Arenicola marina (assembly GCA_964019135.1). Lineage (NCBI taxonomy): Eukaryota > Metazoa > Annelida > Polychaeta > Arenicolidae > Arenicola > Arenicola marina. Next base: position 10,190,965 of record OZ025260.1, on the reverse strand, counting down.
TGATCGGTTATTTTTACAATCCAAGTTCTGGAAGAAGTGACAAAAGTGACATCACGCGGCTATGAGGCGGTCATTACATGTGTATTATTTCACATTTCTTATAATTTCTTATAATCTGTTATTACTAAGTATCACCAAGAGCCTAAATAACCCTGTTATTTAGGCTCTGTCAGAAATGAAAAGGTGCCTGACCAGCCGTGCGCCGGTGAGAAAACCCAGTGAGTCCCGTCGCCTGTGATACCTGTAGCCGCATTTGAAAGCAATGCAAAATATGCAATTGCTGTTCTGTTGTACTGTGCCTAAACCTGTGCCTGCTATGAATAAACCATAAACTGAAGAGTATCTTGCATGAATAAAGCAGAATTTGAACTGAGTGCATTATGACAATCACGGGACGTGCGTCCCAAACACATCAGAAGGCCACGGTGCCGCTATGACCCAGCTCTGCCACCACAGCTGCTGCTTCGTATGGTGTTGTATGTAGGGACAACTCCCCCCCCCCCCCTGGACATTTCCCCCCGGGACCATTTCCCCCCAGACAATTCCCCCCCGGACAACTCCCCCCCCCCAACAATTCCCCCCTAGGACAAGTTCCCCCAGGATAACTCCGCCCCTCCTCCCGGACACCACCTTCCCCGGACAATTCCCCGCTCGGATAAGCCCCCCCCCCCCACTGGACAGCTCCCCCTCCCCCCCCCCCGGACGACTCCCCCGGCGCACAATTCCCCCCCAGACAACCACCCCCGGGACAATTCTCCGGACATTACCACCCACGTCTCTCCAAACGGAAAAGCCAGACAATCCCCACCGGTCAAGCGTGTGAAGGAGCGTGGCGCTGCCTGTTCTATAACCCGTTAGGTTGCATTGTAGATTCATTCATATCAAGCGTGTGAAGGAGCGTGGCGCTGCCTGTTCTATAACCCGTTAGGTTGCACTGTAGATTCATTCATATCCTTCAACAAGCTCACAATAAGCCCTGGGCCTCTATAGCTTTACGCTGATGGCAGTTAACTTGTGTAACATACATCGATGGCTCGGTTATTAGTGAGATCCTGCGGCTCTCAAGGGGTGGGAGGTCTGAGGGGGTGTTTGCTGCGTAAATGTTACAGGAGGATAAAATAATAAAACATTGAGGTCTCGTTAAGTTTCGGTAGAATAAAAGGTGCATTTGAAAATATTGGCCCGGACTGGGGGTTTGTCCGACAGGGGATCGAGGCTGTCTGAGGGGGTATTTTCGGGTGGGGGTGGGCGTGACGTTTGTGGGTATGTGTTTCCAGTGGGTCGTTATCGTCTGGGGTTAATTGCTCAGAGGGGAATTGTCTGGGGTGGGGAGGGGTGTCCGGGGGGGCAATTGCCTCGGAGGGAATTTGTCTGGGGTGGGGATGGAGTGGGGGGGGGGGGGGTGCGGTTCGTGTGGCAATTGAGGGAGGAACTCGTGGGGAACTTACCGGGGGGGGGGGAATTAACGAGGGGAGTTGTCCTAGGAGAAATTGTTCAGAGGGGAATAGTCGGGGGGGGGGAGAGTTCCCGGGGGGGTGTTGTCTCGGGGGGCGTTGTCCGGGGGGGATTTGTCCTAGAGGGGAATTGTCCGGGGGGGGGAGTTTCCCGGATAGGAGTTGTCCGGGGGGGAATTGTCCTACGGGGGGGATAGTCGCAGGGGGAATTGTCGGGGGGGAACTGACCGGGGGGAAGTGTCCGGGTGGGGGGAGTTGTCTCGGGGAGTAATGACCGGGGAGAACTGTCCGGGGGGGAACTGTCCGGGGGGGACTTGTCTGGGGGGAACTGTCCGGGGGGGAGTTGTCTTGGGGGGGGGGAACTGTCCGGGGGGAGTTGTCTAAGGGGGAACTGTCCGGGGGGGGGGGGAGTTGTCCTGCTCCCGTATGACATGTATTACAATTATCACGCCCATATTAACAAATTTCTCTCCATTTGGCGACTCATGTATTCAGTGCCAGCCTCCCATTACCGTATACTTCAGCCTACTTTGTGTGAAGGGGAACTGTCCGGGGGGGGGGGGGGGTAGTTCTGCTCCCGTATGACATGTATTACAATTATCACGCCCATATTCACAAATTTCTCCCATTTGCATTTGGCGACTCATGTATTCAGTGCCATGTCAGTAGATTTCGCGAATGCCGTGTCGCGAGTATATATATAATGGACTTCCCATTTCGTTGCATTTAAACAAAAGAACTATGTTTCTATAGTTGGTTGGTTGGTTGGTTGTGGTTTATTTGGTCTTGAACGCCTTAAGGCCCAAATGACCCAACATATAATCATACAAACAGTTTGCATGGTGCGCAGTATTTTGAAGAACATACATTTACCTGGTAAAACAGAGACAATTTCAATGAGATATATACATATTGCCAAATTCCTCAGGGTCGTTACATCATTATGACACATTAGGGTCCGAAAGACATCAAATGTTGGAGGGTTCCAAAATATACAATCAATATATATTTTACGAATATCCGTGAACTTGGTACAACACAAAAAAACATGAAATTCATCCTCGATAACGGTAACACCGATTCTCAGGCAGTAGGTACAAAGCATGTCTTCTAGTAGGTTGTCATCGCGACGCCCCAACTTGACAGAAAGTTCATGTGCAGAACAGTGGAACCGACAAAGCGCCTTTCGTAGCTTAACAATATTAACTTTACACAAATATGATTCCAGTTGAAGGCTATCTTTAAAGGTACAGTACACGCTTAAGCGACTCTGGTTCCGTGCTTGCAAAACCCATGGTGCCTTCATGTCCTGGTCTAGTTTTGCAGCGAAATCGGTCAAGAAACTACCTTCAATGACTGTTATTTGATTTTGCCATGTGTCATTAAAATTATATTTATTTAACAATTCTCTTATTTAGGTAACCCAAGTTAGTCTGTTATGTTCATCTAGTAGCGTTAACATGACATAACAACAATTGGCATATCTGTCATCACTCATTCTTAATAACTTTAACCAGTATTTAATGCATCTTACATGATAAATCTTTGCTAGCGGGTACCTGCCACATTCATCTAAGGCAGCTGCATCAGACGTGTGACCAGGAAGCCCTAAGAGTCGTTTACAAAATCTAACTTTTTCGATTACCTTATACTTTTTAAACCCCCATATTTCAGAACCGTATGTTAATATTGGAATGATTATTCTGTCGAATAAAGTAAAGGCTATATCTACAGGGAGACCGTGTGTTTTCTTGGCTAACTGGTAGATGCTAGACAGCGCTCTGTTGGCTTGTGCAGCTAACGTTGCTACAGCTTAGGACCAGCTAAGTGTACTTGTAAAGACAATGTCTATATATTTATAGAATGAAACAACAGCTATCTTCGCACCTTTAAAGAACCACTTTTCGTTGGCCATAACAATAACACCTCTTCTGAATACTAGTACTCTGGTTTTATCCATGTTCACCTTTAAACCCCACTTGTCACAGAACGTTTCTAAGATATCTAGGCTCTTCTGAAGCCTATCGACAGTATCGGCGCAATTAGCCAAATCATCTGCAAACATTAACGTAATAATATTGGGTGCACCATCATTGATGCAAAATTCCAGGACAAATGTGCAGATTTGAGCATCGTCACATATTCCTCAACACACAACGCAAATAAAAGGGGCCTTAGCATACATCCCTGACGGGTTCCACTCCTGCATTCAAAGTAAGTTGTTAATCCATCTCGCGTTTTAACGCAAGCTTTCAAATTGCCATACATGGACCGAATTACATTTATTACATTTCCGTGCATACCTTTACCAATCAAGCTATACCATAGGGAACGACATAGCATCTCGCCTTTTCTCTAGATAAATATTTCTGAATAATCGATTGAAGAACAAACATCTGGTCGATGGTAGAACAGCCCTTCCTATACCCTGCCTGTTCCTCTGAACGCAGGCCATTTCGATCAACCCATTCGGTTAGCCTATTATTTAATAGTTAATGAATGGCTGGCTAAATGACGATAAGAGCGATATACCTCTGTAGTTATTCATGTCAGTCATTGAACCGTTCTGACGAAGTGACAGAATTAGAGCTTAGCACCAGTTTTCTGGAAATTTACCAGTCTGCAATATTACGTTAGAAAAGACGAACTATGTAAGGTGTCAACTGATATGCTACTGCTTTAAACATTTCATTGGTTACACCTTCATACCCCGCGGCCTTACCGTTCGGTAATTCCTGTATACACTGGAGGACTTCACATGCATTAAATGGTCTATTTAGATTATCCCTATCCGGGGATAATCTAAAAGGGATCAAAAGGGGGGGGGGGGGCGGTTTCGAGTAATGGTCTAGCTTTTGGGATTTCATATGTTAAATGGTACACATTCCGGCCCTAAAAGCGGGGGGGGGGGGGGGACGTGGCCAGGTCTGTGAATACAATATATGAATACAATATTACAGCAAAACATTTCCCCAGACCGCAGTTCAGCAAAAAGGCAATCTCTGTGGCCTTTCATGCGAAAGACACATCTATGTCTTCTATCATTTACCATATTGACCAAGTCCTGTCTGTAACTGTAAAAAAACAAGTTTTATTATTTATTCACAAACACAATATTTTATGCTGGATGTGAGTCATGCTTTTTGGCATGTCGACCGAGCTGCTTAATATCTCATTGCAGCAAGGACAATATTTATGCACAATATGTGATCGTTATTTATTTGTTTACTGTATATCACGCCCGAGCCGTGTACTTAGCTTTCACTTATAATTGTCATATAACATTTACATGAAGCTTATATCATGTTGGATCTATTAACGCTATGTAACTTAAGTAATGCGCCTCACACTTTAGGACCGTCAGTCTGGGTGTGTCACGTGTGCTGTATTCTACATAATAATCTCAGCATTATACTTCAATATCGCCCACTAACTTGGGTCATTTTATTCTATGAACGATGTCAAGTTCGCGTGTGCTGTCTTGCTCTTGATCTCAAACACGTATCTCCTTTCAAGGAGACCAATATTGCCTTATATTTCTAATAAATGATGTATGTGTCCGCCCCTGAAAGTCATCCGCTAAATAATGTCAACCAACTCACAATAATTATAGCCAGGGGCAGATTCATCACACGGGGGCGGGTTGTGATGGGGGTGGGGGTGGAGGTGCCCGATAAGTTACACCCAACCGCCACCCACTCCAGCAAGTCCAGTGGCGGATCCAGGGAATAAGTTGTTCGAACTAACTCACTAATAAACCCCGCCCCCCCCCCCCCCCCCCCGCCCCGTTTTCAAAATTATGGATCTACGACGAGAGTGACACATGTATACGTAAACCCTTAATTATTATACAGCGGATACAATCATTGAGTTAACCGACATCTGCGGCCGATATCCTCACCTCTCAAGCTAATTAAGACAACCCCGGGTCCCGCCAGTATAGTGCAGGCAGTAGCATTCACCAATAATCTGATTAACAAACACAGCACTTATCATTATCCGCGTGACGTGTGGCCGACCCCACCAGAGAGTACCATACGATGCTTATCACCGCATTGCTTTTTAAATATCGTTGAAGGAAGGTTCTGTCCGTAAGGTGCCCGGTGGGTGAATGAACTGTTATATTCATATTATATTCATTTCGCCAGATTAGGATTATTATTTACCTGTATTGAGACAGCTTTTATTCAGGTGTTAACGTCATAGTTCATTAACGCCATCAGCAATGTAAGTTAAACTGCAGCTATGCCGCCATCCCATCCATACATTAATAGATTCGTATCTACGAATCTCATGCAATCCGTAGATTGGTACAGTAAGTCTGTCTGACAACCTAATCGCCTGCACATCCCATTGATGGAGGACGTGGTAGTTAAGTCGGAGAAAGGACTCAATGGGGATAATTCGTAGACCTGACAATCCTGGGCGCTTTGACAATATCGTTCTTTCACCACGATTAAACACGTGTCATAGGGGGCAGACGCATTCGCCACTCCACTCATTTTGTCCAATCTGTCAAAAGTCAAAGGTACCAAATTAAACCTCAAAAGTCACAACCCAAAAGTCTGACATCAAGTCATATGTCCCTGGTACCGGTACCAAGCAGTACGTGGTACTAGGCAATACGCGGTACCAGGCAGTAGGCTGTTACCAGGCAGTACGCAGAACCAGGCAGTACGCGGTACCAGGCAGTACGCGGTACCAGGCAGCACGCGGTAGCAGGCAGTACGCGGTACCAGGCAGTACGTGGTACCAGGCAGTACGCGGTACCAGGTAGTACGCAGTACCAGGCAGTACGCGGTACCAGGCAGTACGCGGTACCAGACAGTACGCGGTACCAGGCAGTACGCGGAACCAGGCAGTACATGGTACCAGGCAGTACGCAGTACCAGGAAGTACGTGGTACCAGGCAGTACGCGGTACCAGGCAGTACGCGGTACCAGGCAGTACGCGGTACCAGACAGTACGCAGTACCAGGCAGTACGCGGTACCAGGCAGTACGCGGTACCAGACAGTACGCGGTACCAGGCAGTACGCGGAACCAGGCAGTACATGGTACCAGGCAGTACGAAGTACCAGGCAGTACGCGGTACCAGGCAGTACGCGATACCAGGCAGTACGCGGTACCAGGCAGTACGCGGTACCAGGCAGTACGCGGTACCAGGCAGTACGCGGTACCAGGCAGTACGGTACCAGGCAGTACGTAGTACCAGGCAGTACGTGGTACCAGGCAGTACGCGGTACCAGGCAGTACGCGGTACCAGGCGGTACGCGGTACCAGGCAGTACGCGGTACCAGGTAGTACGCGGTACCAGGCAGTACGCGGTACCAGGCAGTACGCGGTACCAGGCAGTACGCGGTACCAGGCAGTACGCGGTACCAGGCAGTACGCGGTACCAGGCAGTACGCGGTACCAGGCAGCACGCGGTACCAGGCAGTACGCGGTACCAGGCAGTACGCGGTACCAGGCAGTACGCGGTACCAGACAGTACGCAGTACCAGGCAGTACGCGGTACCAGGCAGTACGCGGTACCAGACAGTACGCGGTACCAGGCAGTACGCGGAACCAGGCAGTACATGGTACCAGGTAGTACGCAGTACCAGGAAGTACGCGGTACCAGGCAGTACGCGGTACCAGGCAGTACGCGGTACCAGGCAGTACGCGGTACCAGGCAGTACGCGGTACCAGGCAGTACGTAGTACCAGGCAGTACGTGGTACCAGGCAGTACGCGGTACCAGGCAGTACGCGGTACCAGGCAGTACGCGGTACCAAGCAGTACGCGGTACCAGGCGGTACGCGGTACCAGGCAGTACGCGGTACCAGGTAGTACGCGGTACCAGGCAGTACGCGGTACCAGGCAGTACGCGGTACCAGGCAGTACGCGGTACCAGGCAGTACGCAGTACCAGGCAGTACGCGGTACCAGGCAGTACGCGGTACCAGGCAGTACGCGGTACCAGACAGTACGCGGTACCAGACAGTACGCAGTACCAGGCAGTACGCGGTACCAGGCAGTACGCGGTACCAGACAGTACGCGGTACCAGGCAGTACGCGGAACCAGGCAGTACATGGTACCAGGCAGTACGCAGTACCAGGAAGTACGCGGTACCAGGTAGTACGCGGTACCAGGCAGTACGCGGTACCAGGCAGTACGCGGTACCAGGCAGTACGCGGTACCAGGCAGTACGCGGTACCAGGCGGTACGCGGTACCAGGCAGCACGCGGTACCAGGCAGTACGTGGTACCAGGCAGTACGCGGTACCAGGCAGTACGCGGTACCAGGCAGTACGCGGTACCAGGCAGTACGCGGTACCAGGCGGTACGCGGTACCAGGCAGTACGCGGTACCAGGTAGTACGCGGTACCAGGCAGTACGCGGTACCAGGCAGTACGCGGTACCAGGCAGTACGCGGTACCAGGCAGTACGCGGTACCAGGCAGCACGCGGTACCAGGCAGTACGCGGTACCAGGCAGCACGCGGTACCAGGCAGTACGCGGTACCAGGCAGTACGCGGTACCAGGCAGCACGCGGTACCAGGCAGTACGCGGTACCAGGCAGCACGCGGTACCAGGCAGTCCGCGGTCAGTTTGAGGTTAACGTTCACGTCACAAAATCACTACACAAGAGCACGTAACGGTCTGTAAGACATGTATAACAATGATACTTCAGTAGACCTATATAACACACACTTCCGTAGACCTATATAACATTGATACTTCAGCATACCTGTATAACACTGATACTTCAGCAGACCTGTATAACCCTGATACTCCAGTAGACCTATATAACATTGATACTTCTGTATACCTGTATAAAACTGATACTTCAGTAGACCTGTATAACCCTGATACTTCAGTATACCTGTATAACCATGATACTTCAGAAGACGTCTATAACACTAATACTTTACAAGACCTGTATAGCACTGATACTTCAGTAGACCTGTATAGCACTGATACTTCAGTAGACGTGTATAACCATGATACTTCAGAAGACGTCTATAACACTAATACTTTACAAGACCTGTATAGCACTGATACTTCAGTAGACCTATAGCACTGATACTTCTGTAGACGTGTATAACCATGATACTTCAGAAGACGTCTATAACACTAATACTTTAGAAGACCTGTATAGCACTGATACTTCAGTAGACCTGTATAGCACTGATACTTTAGAAGACCTGTATAACACTGATACTTCAGTAGACCTGTATAGCACTGATACTTCAATACACGTACAACATTGTGATACTTCAGTATGCACATCACTGTAAAGTGTTAGTATACATGTATAACAATTTGGTACTTTCATAGTCCATGTATAACGATGTAATACTTCAGTATATATATGTTTAACGCAGTAATAATTCAGTAGATATGTATACCACAAACTTATAGCGTTACAGTCCATTGAATGTTAGCTGCCCAGATTTAGACATACACGGTCACCGAGTTCTCAATTATAAGCCGGACGACAGTATACGGGTCCTTGGGACGGTGAAACGCCACCTGGCGGTCAGAATGTCACCCCGGTATGTTGGAATTCTCCCCCATGTTTCCATCGTGCGCTGTGTCCGGCCTCCGCACGACAGTATACGGGTCCGTGGGACGGTCATACGCCCCCTGGCGATCATACGCCCCCTGGCTGTCAGGACGTGACCCTGGTATGATGGCGTCCAACTGTTCGTAGTTAGGGTTCAGCAGATCAGAACTCCCTGGATGGGGGCTGGTGGTCTGGCCGCCCCGGGGGGTCCCCGACTCACCAACAGTCTCTCCCAAATCCTTCTTTCTCCTCCTGGCGAAATAAAAAATAAAGCTATTCCATTGATCTTCTGTCCGTGTTTTAAGCCGCTTTTGTGCACATGAAGGTAAAAGTGGACCAAGAAACCTCCCGCGACAGTGAACTAAGGATGGACGACACTTGTTCCAGGTGCATGTGCCAAAGTGCGAACCCACGACCTTTTACTCTGCAGCCCGCTCACCAGCTGAGCGAGGGACACATACTTAACATACTTAACACATACATGACATGTCGAGGCATTCCCATCATCATACATTGTTGGATATTTATTGTTTCTACCACAAAGATAATTGAGACAATTCTCGTCACGAACAAAACGGCAACCCAAGCTGATAAACTAAAGGTCTAAAATACATGTATATGGTCAATATATATATATACATATATATATTTAGTTATTTATTTATTTTATTCCTGATTCTAACAACAAAAACGTCACTAGAGGTTGCCATTTTTGATTTAAAATGTTTTCACACAAATTACATAAAACATGTGGAAAACGCTTGGGCATGTTGCAATTGCAACGTTCATGTGATTAATCATGAGACGATATTACCAATAAACGTGTAGTATGCCTATCATATATTTGTTACTTTAATTAGAATTCATTGGCGCATGTTCTCTTACCTTCTGACACAGAGCACAGCTACCACTGTGATCCCCGTTGTAACGCTTACTTTCTGACACAGAGCACAGCTAACACTGTGATCTCCGTTGTAACGCTTACTTTCTGACACAGAGCACAGCTAACACTGAGATCCTCGCTGTAACGCTTGCCTTCTGACACAGAGCACAGCTACCACTGTGATCCCCGTTCCAACGATTACCTTCTGACACAGAGCACAGCTAACACTGTGATCCCCGCTGTAACGCTTACTTTCTGACACAGAGCACAGCTAACACTGTGATCCCCCTTGAAACGCTTACTTTCTGACACAGAGCACAGCTAACACTGTTATTCCCGTTGTAACGCTTACTTTCTGACACAGAGCACAGCTAACACTGTGATCCTCGCTGTAACGCGTACCTTCTGACACAGAGCACAGCTAACGCTGTGATCCCCGCTGCAACGATTACCTTCTGACGTACAGCACAGCTAACGCTGTGATCCCGGCTGTAACGATTACCTTCTGACAAAGAGCACAGCTAACACTGCGATCCCCGCTGTACCGCTAAACTTCTGACACAGAGCAAAGCAAACACTGTGATCACCGCTGTATAGCTTACTTCCTGACACAGAACACAGCTAACACTGTGATCGCCGCTGTAACGCTTACCTTCTGACACAGAGCACAGCTAACACTGTGATCCTCTCTGTAACGCTTACCTTCTGACACAGAGCACAGCTAACACTGTGATCCCCTCTGTAACGCTTACCTTCTGACACAGAGCACAGCTAACACTATGATCACCGCTGTAACGCTTACCTTCTGACACAGAGCACAGCTAACACTGTCATCGCCGCTGTAACGATTACCTTTAGACACAGAGCACAGCTAACACTGTGATCACCGCTGTAACGCTTAACTTGTGACACAGAGCGCAGCTAACACTGCGATCGCCGCTGTAACGTTTACCTTCTGACCCAGAGCACAGCTAACACTGTGATCCCCTCTGTAACGCCCACCTTCTGACACTAAACACAGCTAACACTGTGATCGCCGCTGTAACGGTTACCTTCTGACACAGAGCACAGCTAACAATGTGATCGCCGCTGTAACGCTTAACTTGTGACACAGAGCAGAGCTAACACTGTGATCGCCGCTGTAACGCTTACCTTCTGACACAGACCACAGCTAACATTGTGATCCTCGCTGTAACGCTTACCTTCTGACACAGAGCATAACTAACATTGTGATCCCCGCTGTAGCGCTTACCTTCTGACACAGAGCACAGCTAACACTGTGATCACCGCTGTAACGCTTACTTTCTGACACAGAGCAGAGCCAGCATTATGATCCCCGCTGTAACGCTTACCGTCTGACACAGAGCACAGCTAACACTGTGATCCTCGCTGTAACGCTTACCGTCTGACACAGATCACAGCTAACACTGTGATCCCCGCTGTAACGTTTACCTTCTGACAGAGCACAGCTAACACTGTGATCCCCGCTGTAACGCTTACCTTCTGACACAGAGCACAGCTAACACTGTGATCCCCTCTGTAACGCTTACCTTCTGACACAGAGCACAGCTAACACTGTGATCCCCTCTGTAACGCTTACCTTCTGATACAGAGCACAGCTAACACTGTGATCACCGATGTAAGGCTTACCTTCTGACACAGAGCACAGCTAACACTGTGATCCCCTCTGTAACGCTTACCTTCTGACACAGAGCACAGCTAACACTATGATCACCGCTGTAACGCTTACCTTCTGACACAGAGCACAGCTAACACTGTCATCGCCGCTGTAACGCTTACCTTCTGACACAGAGCACAGCTAACACAGTGATCGCCACTGTAACGTTTACCTTCTGACCCAGAGCACAGCTAACACTGTGATCTTCTCTGTAACGTTTACCTTCTGACACAGAGCACAGCTTACACTATGATCCCCACTGTAACGCTTATCTTCTGACACAGAGCACAGCTAACACTGTGATCGCCGCTGTAACGCTTACCTTCTGACACAGACCACAGCTAACGCTGTGATCCCCGCTGCAACGATTACCTTCTGACACAGAGCACAGCTAACACTGTGATCACCGCTGTAACGCTTACCTTCTGACACAGAGCACAGCTAACACTGTCATCGCCGCTGTAACGATTACCCTTAGACACAGAGCACAGCTAACACTGTGATCACCGCTGTAACGCTTACTTTCTGACACAGAGCGCAGCTAACACTGCGATCGGGGCTGTAACGCTTACCTTCTGACACAGAGCACAGCTAACACTGTGATCGCCGCTGTAACGTTTACCTTCTGACCCAGAGCACAGCTAACACTATGATCCCCGCTGTAACGCTTACCTTTTGACACAGAGCACAGCTAACACTGTGATCACCGCTGTAACGCTTACCTTCTGACACAGAGCGCAACTAGCATTGTGATCCCCGCTGTAGCGCTTACCTTCTGACACAGAGCACAGCTAACACTGTGATCCCCGCTGTAACGCTTACCTTCTGACACAGAGCACAGCTAACACTGTGATCCCCGCTGTGTAGCTTACCGTCTGACACAGAGCACAGCTAACACTGTGATCCAGGCTGTAACGCTTATCTTCTGACACTATGATCCCCGCTGTAACGATTACCGTCTGACACAGAGCACAGCTAACACTGTGATCCCCGCTGTAACGCTTACCGTCTGACACAGAGCACAGCTAGCACTGTGATCACCGCTGTAACGTTTACCTTCTGACAGAGCACAGCTAACACTGTGATCCCCGCTGTAACGCTTACCTTCTGACACAGACCACAGCTAACACTGATCGCCGCTGCAACGCTTACCGTCTGACACAGAGCACAACTAACACTGTGATCCACGCTGTAACGCTTACCTTCTGACACAGAGCACAGCTAACGCTGTGATCGCTGCTGCAACGCTTACCTTCTGACACAGAGCACAGCTAACGTTGTGACCCCCGCTGTAACGATTACCTTCTGACACAGAGCACAGCTAACACTGTGATTCCCGCTTTAACGCTTGCCTTCTTACACAGAGCACAGCTAACACTGTGATCCCCGCTGTAACTCTTACCTTCTGACACAGAGCACAGCTAACGCTGTGATCCCTGCTGCAACGCTTACCTTCTGACAGAGCACAGCTAACACTGTGATCCCCGGTGTAACGCTTACCTTCTGACACACACCAAAGCTAACAGTGATCGCCGCTGCAACGCTTACCGTCTGACACAGAGCACAGCTAACACTATGATCCCCGCTGTAACGCTTACCTTCTGACACAGAGCACATCTAACACTGTGATCCCGGCTGTAACGCTTACCTTCTGACACAGAGCACAGCTAACGCTGTGATCCCTGCTGCAACGCTTACCTTCTGACACAGCGCACAGCTAACACTGTGATCCCCGCTGTAACGCTTACCTTCTGACACAGAGCACAGCCAACACTGTGATCCCCTCTGTAACGCTTACCTTCTGACACAGACCACAGCTAACACTGTGATCCCCGATGTAAGGCTTACCTTCTGACACAGAGCACAGCTAACACTGTGATCCCCTCTGTAACGCTTATCTTCTGACACAGAGCACAGCTAACACTATGATCACCGCTGTAACGCTTACCTTCTGACACAGAGCACAGCTAACACTATCATCGCCGCTGTAACGATTACCTTTTGACACAGAGCACAGCTAACACTGTGATCACCGCTGTAACGCGTACCTTCTGACACAGAGCACAGCTAACACTGCGATCGGGGCTGTAACGCTTACCTTCTGACACAGAGTACAGCTAACACTGTGATCGCCGCTGTAACGATTACCTTTTGACACAGAGCACAGCTAACACTGTGATCACCGCTGTAACGCTTACCTTCTGACACAGAGCCCAGCTAACACTGTGATCGCCGCTGTAACGTTTACCTTCTGACACAGAGCACAGCTAACACTGTGATCACCGCTGTAACGCTTACCTTCTGACACAGAGCACAGCTAACACTGTGATCATCGCTGTCACGCTTACCTTCTGACACAGAGCACAACTAACACTGTGATCCCCGCTGTAACGCTTACCTTATGACACAGAGCACAGCTAACACTGTGATCCCCGCTGTAACGCTTACCTTCTGACACAGAGCACAGCGAACACTGTGATCCCCGCTGTAACGCTTACCTTCTGACACAGAGCACAGCTAACACTATGATCGCCACTGTAACGCTTACCTTCTGACACAAAGCACAGCTAACACTGTGATCCTCGCTGTAACGCTTACCTTCTGACACAGATCACAGTTATCACTCTGATCCCCGCTGTAACGCTTACCTTCTGACGCAGAGCACAGCTAATACTGTGATCCCCGCTGTAACGCTTACCTTCTGACACAGAGCACAGCTAACACTGTGATCCCCGCTGTAACGCTTACTTTCTGACACAGAGCACAGCTAACGCTGTGATCCCCGCTGTAACGCTTACCTTCTGACACAGAGCACAGCTATCACTGTGATCCCCGCTGTAACGCTTACCTTCTGACACAGAGCACAGCTAACGCTGTGATCCCGTCTGTAACGCTTACCTTCTGACACCGAGCACAGCTAACACTGTGATCCTCGCTGTAACGCTTACCTTCTGACACAGATCACAGTTATCACTCTGATCCCCGCTGTAACGCTTACCTTCTGACGCAGAGCACAGCTAATACTGTGATCCCCGCTGTAACGCTTACCTTCTGACACAGAGCACAGCTAACACTGTGATCCCCGCTGTAACGCTTACCTTCTGACACAGAGCACAGCTAACGCTGTGATCCCCGCTGTAACGCTTACCTTCTGACACAGAGCACAGCTATCACTGTGATCCCCGCTGTAACGCTTACCTTCTGACACAGATCACAGCTAACACTGTGATCCCCGCTGTAACGCTTACCTTATGACACAGAGCACAGCTAACACTATGATCGCCACTGTAACGCTTACCTTCTGACACAGAGCACAGCTAACACTGTGATCGCCACTGTAACGCCTAACGCTGCCACTAGGATCCCAATCCAGTATGCTGAAGGAGACGAAACACTGAGTTATAACACGGAAACATGCCCCCCCCCCCCCTTCTTGAAAAAAATAACGCCGATCAAGTCAGAGTGCGTATTTTAAGGTTCACCCTGTCTCCAAAAGACACCACTGGAGATGACCGCCCTTTACTGATGGAAAACCCAAGATGGGGTCTCCTAGAGTAAATGTTGCTATGGCAGCAATATAAGTATGTTTAATTATATACAGGCTGGCATAATATACGTATTGACAGATAATACGACCGTCAAATGCGTGAAGCTAAACACAAAATTCGCATTAAACTTCCACCACTTCCTCCGCGCTCTTCCGAACTACCTACATTCTGCATTTTGATTGACGACGTCATAATCAGCGGGTAAGGCATACCCGCGAGAGGAAATGTCTTGACAGTTGCAGGCATACAAGCTCACGACGCGTCAAGGGCGATCTCACCTTTCGGGAACATCATTTCATCATTACTTGCAGACATCTGAGCAGTCGTTGCATGATGCGCAGTCGGCGAGTCTGGCGAATAAAAGTGAATGGATTACTGACATAACGGCCAACTAGACTCGCTAGATGTGCAGACTATTAAACCCCAATGGATATCTCACCTGGCTCAGTTTGTTGTGTTGCTGGGGACATATGCGCACTTGTAGAGTCTGTGGCAGGCATCATGTCTGGCAAGAAAAAGTGAATGCAAGTATAGTGGGTTACCGACATAACGACCGACGAGATTTGATAGATTCGTAGACGATTAATCCCTTTCCACATTATCAATGGATATCTCACCTGTTGAGAGCCTCGTTGGTGTCGTTGGAGGAGACGTTTGTGCTGTTGTAGTGTTTGTGGCAGACATCGTTTCTGGCAAATAGAAGTGAATGCACTTATGGTGGGTTACTGGCTGCAATGCCAAACTGCGAACAAACTGGGGACTTTATTTTACGCTAGCATCATATGGTTTCACGTGGTTTGTAAAAGAACGATTCTTTTCAAATGAACAATATTACAATATTACGTAAGTTTTGTTCCGGCACATCGATGCTTGAGGCACATTTATCCAAGGACGATTGCACATGGTGCCGTGACCCATGGACATCATGACCCAAGAGACCTTGCAGGTCAACGTGAATGCCATTTAAACGCTGATTTACATAAGACAAATAACTACAACATTAAGTAATGTTTCCACATGGAATATGTATTCTTACCATTCTGACATCTGTACAGGACGTCAACCCAGTTTCCGGGAGGACATATGACGCTCTCCCAGAATGCCTCATTCGTGTTGGTCAGACACTCGGTGGCCCCGTCGCACTGGGACCGGATGACGTCAAAGAGGGTTCTGTTGACGGCAGGGTGGTCACAACGGGAATCCTCTGGGCACGTATTTTTTGTGTCGTATGACACTGATTCCACGTTGATAGGTGACCCCTCCTCACACCGCGGTGGATGGCGGAAGCTATTCCTATGGCAGACTGTGGCATGGTGCAGTTCTGTACCTGGAACGAACAATAATCGCATTATGTTACGTTTCTATAACATATTATGACATCAGATGACAAGATAGATGCCAGATGACAAGCTATATATTAACCTATTAGTATAGACATATTAATTTTTATGCGACGAGACCAATTGCATGTTCTTCATCCCCAACTATTATGTCAACATGTATAACGCATTTGCTTCGATCGTTCCTATGATATGCCACTTTAAAGCAGCCTACTTACATACGCCACCCAGACAAAAAGTATCTCAAAATTATGATGCATATATGTTTCATGTCTCGTTGAATCTGTAAAACAACGATTTCGACATAAAACTGCGCGGACTAGTTTATCGCGCGCGGACGTCCTAGCGCGCCGCGGTCGACATCACACAGAGTACCGAACAGCGAACAGGCGCGCAGGGATACAAAACCGGCCACCAGCTTCTGCTCCGGTGAACAAATTTGCTTCTCTCCGGATAGCCCACAGGCTTTCAGGATTAAAATTCAAGACATAATACACTTATATGACATGGAGATTGGCAATATAAACATTACGGAACATATTGCTTTAAGGCGGTTAATTAGCTGAACCGCATCGATAAGATAATGGGGGGCCTCCCTGGTGTAGTGGTTAGCGCACTAGACCGCAGATCAATAGGTCCTGGGTTCGAATCCGGGCTCGGGCACCTATTCTGGGGCATGTTTCATTCCTTCATCCTTCATCGTCTCGGGAGGTTCCTTGGCCCAATTTAGCCTGTATGTGCACAAAAGTGGCCTAAAACACCAACATTCCATTCGATAAGATAATGATAGTGAAATGAATGAAATCCTATACAATCCCCCAGCCTCAGAGGCCGGATTCCGAGATGAAGCCGTACTGGGCGGTGATGGCACTATGGGTAAGGTTGGTTGGTTGATTGCTTATTTAGGACGCTGTAACCATTTCATATCTGATCATATCGCATCAATATGAGCAGGAAGGCAAAGGCAGAACCATATGTCCCCGGGGTGACTATGGGAGAGGAAGGGAAGAACAGATCCATGTCCCCGGGGTCACTATGGGGGAAAGAAGGGAAGAACAGATCCATGTCCCCTGGGTCACTATGGGAGAGGAAGGGAAGAACAGAACCATGTCCCCGGGGTCCCTATGGGGGAAGGAAGGGAAGGGCAGAACCATGTCCCCGGGGTGACTATGGGAGAGGAATGCCACACAACGTGACGTGCCCCGCGTGCTGAGATAAACCCACCTGGCAACAGAAGCAATGACATATGTCCCGCGTCCGAAGCTTGATAAGACCTGGTAGATTTTACCCTGACATTATACACATCGCAAGCGTTTAGCAGTAGCCAATCGCCAAGTAGGATGGCATTATTCAGTAGATGATCTCACACCGGGCAACATGCAGCCAGAATTGTGCAAGATCATGAATTTAATCCCATATATTCCGTAATTTGTTGTATTACCAACCTCTTCTCCATGTCAAATAAGTATATTCTCTCCAGAATTTAAATCCTGAAAGCCTTTGGGCTATCCGGAGGGAAGCAGATTTGTTCACCGGAGCAAAAGTTGGTGGCCGGCTTTATATGCCTGTGCGCCTGTTCACAGTTCGGTAGGGTCATCAACGCGGAAAATTTCGGAAAACTTCTTCGCGGCGGAAATTCCGAACTTTTTCGCACGATTTCGTAGGTATTCCGCAGATAGTTCGCGTTTTATTGAGGCCCGTTCAGTATTCCGTGTGATGTCGACCGCGGCTCGCTAGGACGTCCGCGCACGATATAAATAAACCGCGTAGTCTTATGTTGAAATTGTTGTTTTACAGACTCAAAGAGATAACTAATATATGCTTCCTAAATTTGAGATACTTTTAGTCTTCATTCTAAAATGTAAGAAATCTAAGATGGCGCATGTAAGTATATTGCTCTAAATAGTAGATGCATGAACACTTTTATACCATTTACGAATTATTCAACACAACATACATATAATTTATTGCCGGCAAAGATCAGTAATCAGGACTTACCCCTGACAGGTGGGAGATACAACAGGATGGTGAACAGCATCAAAACTCCTCTACAGCCAGACATGTTAACAGCGGAGTTCATCGCAGGTCTACGCCTGGCAGCCAACAGCTCCACCGTGTGCTGGTGTCAGCTCGCTACAGGGTTCTGTTGGCCTATTGACGCCGGGAGTCTTACAGCGAACACGGTCTGGTCTACAAGGAGGCAAGCCACGCGTATCACCAACAAAAACGCGGTGTCGGGTCGGGCAACGTTAGTTAACTGCTGTATACAGTTGGGTGTGTGTTAACAGGTAAATCAAGTTTACAAACTGGTGAGTCCTTTCTCCGATAATGCCTACAACTTAATAACAGTTCTCAAGTTGACGTCATACGGAAGAACCGTCGCTTTCCACTTAACCCACATGTCGCAAAAAATACAGTCTTGTCAAGTGATCTTGGTGTGTTAAGCGACGTACGAACACAGGAAGACTGCATTAAACGTAAGGACATCATGGGATGATGCAAATGTGTCCTACTACTCATATATTAATATAATGATATACTGATCACGAAATAGGAGCCCATTAAATATGGATATCTGGCGTTTAACCCCCCCCCCCCCTCCCTTGAAATTGCATACATGTAGAGGGTGAGATCGTGAGACTTTGTACTTTAAATGGTCACCCTCCGCCCCTCTTTGGGTAGACCGTTACCCCCCCCCCCCCCCCCGCCCCCTCCCTCCCCATCCCCACCCATCCTTTTTACCAAATCGTGCATTCGCGCCTGCGGGTGACTGTGGGTGACCGCGGGTGACTGTGGATGTCTGTGAGGGGTTACAAAGTAAATAATAATAAACACTGCAGGCCCCGCGTACCCCCCCCCCCCCCTTCCACACACACACACAAAACCACCACCCCGCGGACTGTTCGTAACTCAAGTCACGTGTCCGGGTGGCGCACGGCTCGCCCCCTTGTGGACAAATCGACATACCATTTTTGGGGGGGGCTTCGTTACCAATGGCTACGTCTTTGCAGTTAATACGTTTGTGTACATGAAGACCTATTTAGTTATGTCTGACCGCAAACTCATTCGACCGTGATATCTTATAACTTATGACGTGGGCCATGGTCGGGTAGCTAGGATCGCGTACGTTCTGCCGGAGTGCGAGTGTCTGCGCAATGATATGGTGAATACAGGTCTAGTTAACAGTACAGACGCACGCTGAATATAACACCGAAGGGGAATATTTAACCACAGTATCGTCGCCGCGCAAGGAAAGATCTGCCACAAGTGGGTACTACTTTCCATTATGTGTACAGTACAAGCATATGATGCAAGTCTTAAATAATGAAGCATCAGGATCACATATATAGCAGACGTTTCAGATTGTGGTATATGACAAGCGCCGTGTAATATGAGTAATTCCACGGTAAACATTTACACAACCAGGCTTTATGAATAGCAATTAAACCATTTAACATAGCATCGATCAGAACACATGAATGTGCAGCCCACCATTTTGTACACTTGATGGTATGGTGCATGTTGTCATACACGTTTGGAAAAAAGCATACATTGAAACCTAACTCTTCAGCAATCAAAACCTTCAGTAATGTTCCAATTAGAAGGTTTTACGCGTTTTTATATTCTATGCATATACCTATTTATGGAATATTATATAATTAAACCTATGAAATGACATCCTGTATAACATCCTAGAATAGATACACCCTTATATATTGGTCAATGTTTGTCTCGTATATATATACGCCACAGTGTTGTTCTGCCTAAATCGCGATACCGTAACAGCATCATTAACTAAATAGTTCAAGCAGGGCTTACCAGGTGGAGACACTACTTATTCTGAATATTCCAAGCATCAAAGCGAGTTGACGACGTAGTTAACAGGTGAATTTTACTTCAAGTGGCTTCGCCTGGAGACGGTCTCTATATGTAGTGGGCCAACAGTGATCAACAGTGGCCTAACGTACTCTCCTTGCTGACACCGGCAGCCCCGTGAGCCATTTCACTAAAGGAGGACACAGTAGATAGAACTTCAAAAGCAGTTGGTAGTGTATGTATGAAATAAAAAAACACAGATGTATGTGTGTGTGTGTGTCGTCTGTGGGTTATATTAGCGACAGGAGCGGTGCGGCGACAGCGGTCTGTTAACATACACTCGACGATCACTTCCTGCTTCGCGATGACAGGCCAAGGGGAGTGACGTCACGGAAAACCCATTCGTAGATCCGTGTCATTTTGTTTGACTGCAGGGTAACTGTCAGTTCATCCAATATCATCCTAACCTGCTGACATCTTCCAGGTGCGTCCAGTATCCAGAGATGTGGGGTCTCCACCCGATCCGGAATACATTCACATGGGTCCTTCTGACTGTGTGCTGCGCACGGTCCGTGTCCGGTAAGTGACGTCGCACTGTAACCTGACCCAATGTTCACCAACAGTTTGTCTGGGGCCGCTACGGCCTCAGTTCGTAAAGCAAGGGCATATGACACACGGTTACAGGGAGCGTACTCCTACAGGGAACGCACTGTTGCAAGAGGCGTACTACTACAGGGAGCGTATTGCTACAGGGAACGTACTGTTGCAAGAGGCGTACTGCTACAGGGAGCGTACTGCTACAGGGAGCGTACTGCTACAGGGAGCGTACTGTTACAGGGAGCGTACTGTTACAGGGAGCGTACTGTTACAGGGAGCGTACCGCCACAGGGAGCGTACTGTTACAGGGAGCGTACTGTTGCAGGGAGCGTACTGCTACAGGGAGCGTACTGTTACAGGGAGCGTACTGTTATAGGGAGCGTACTGTTACAGGAAGCGTACTGTTACAGGGAGCGTACTGTTACAGGGAGCGCACTGCTACAGGGAGCGTACTGTTACAGGGAGCGTACTGTTACAGGGAGCGTACTGTTACAGGGAGCGTACTGCTACAGGGAGCGTACTGTTACAGGGAGCGTACTGCTACAGGGAGCGTACTGTTACAGGGAGCGCACTGCTACAGGTAGCGTAATGTTACAGGGAGCGTACTGCTACAGGGAGCGTACTGTTACAGGGAGCGTACTGCTACAGGGTGCGTACTGTTACAGGGGGCGTCCGGCTACAGGGAGCGTACTGTTACAGGGAGCGTACTGCTAAAGGGAGCGTACTGTTACAGGGAGCGTACTGTTACAGGGAGCGTACTGCTACATGGAGCGTACTGCTACAGCTAGCGTAACGTTACAGGGAGGGTACTGTTACAGGGAGCGTACTATTACAGGGAGCGTACTGCTATTGGGAGCGTAGTTACATGGAGCGTACTGTTACAGGGAGCGTACTGCTACAGGGAGCGTACTCCTACAGAGAGCGTAGTTACATGGAGCGTACTGTTACAGGGAGCGTACTGCTACAGGGAGCGTACTCCTACAGAGAGCGTACCGTTACAGGGAGCGTACTGTTACAGGGAGGGTACTGCTACAGGGAGCGTACTGCTACAAGAAGCATACTGTTACATGGAGCGTACTGTTACGGGGAGCGTACTGCTGCAGGGAGCGCAATGTTACAGGGAGCGTACTGTTACAGGGAGCGTACTGTTACAGGGAGCGTACTGTTACAGGGAGCGTACTGCTACAGGGCGCGTACTGTTACATGGATCGTACTGTTACAGGGAGCGTACTGCTACAGGGAGCGTACCCCTACAGGTAGCGTACTGCTACAGGGAGCGTACTGTTACAGGGAGCGTGCTGCTACAGGGAGCGTACTGTTACAGGGAGCGTGCTGCTACAGGGAGCGTACTGCTACAGGGAGCCTACTGTTACAGGGAGCGTACTGCTACAGAGAGCGTACTGCTGCAGTGAGCGTACTGCTACAGGGAGCGTACTGCTACAGGGAGCGTAATGTTGCATAGAGAGTACTGCTACAGGGAGCGTACTGCTACAGGGAGCGTACTGCTACAGGGAGCGTACTGCTACAGGGAGCGTACTGTTACAGGGAGCGTATTGCTACAGGGAGCGCAACGTAACTGTTGGCCCGTTATAAGCGTGAATAGGATTCATCATTTTGGAATGAGAATTGTATTTCTTTTCTTTCTTTGGACAGCTATATGCCACTTGTATATATAAGAGATGATCTGGCGTTGTGTGTGTCATCGGACTGCTGCCAATTGATAACACCAACTTTCAAAGGCGAACTTGGAGGAGAGACCCGGGGGGGTGTGGGGCTGGGAACAAGACCTATGTTGGTGACTGCTTTGCGTGATTGATTTATTTGTGTGACTATTCATTATCAAATAGAGCGTGTGTATATGGCGGGTGGGGGTCGTGGCCCCTGAACACTTCGCATGGATCTACAATAGATGTGATAAGGCAGACCATATTAAAAATTAAAGATAAGATTTTTCAGTCAATATCTCGGATAAAGTTCAAGCGAAAAGCAATGTCTAAACAAATCCGCATAATGAGCCCCACAGGCAGGACGCGTCCGGGAATAGGTTAAGCATAGTCCATCAGTATATCAGGAAGCCATCAGCTCAGGTGATAAAGATGATCCAGTACGTCGCCCCCACTATAGCAACCATAAAACACAATGCAAGGCCTGCTACCTGTATAAATGCACAAAACCAGATCCCCTCTTCCGCCATTTTCAAAGCCACAAGAAGTATTTGAACTTCAAAGTCTGAATAATAAGCTGGCTGGCTTAGCGCTCTCGGGTACTTTGTTGTTCTTCACTTTGTTTTCACTCTTTGGTGCTCAAAAGTGGCGTATCAGCCCATTTGGGATGGGTATGCCGTAAATGCCTATACACTTAATGTGTTTTTAGTGTTCTTAATGCGCCACTGTAATAAAAACTTCAATCAATCAATAAAACAATCAATCAATAGGCGGCGCCTCTATGGGAAGTCCATGACACTATCAAACTGAACATCGCTTCGAACGGTCCGTTCGTTATAGGATACACCGTTTTTATATGACTCGAGATCTACATTGCCTAAATTACACATACGTATATATAAATATATATATAAGTTGCTTGCTCGTTTTGCGCCGAAGACACACATTAAGACTCCTGATGGAAGAAATGTCATGTTATTAAAAAAAATGACGTATGCATATAGCAAATGTGCAATATTCATACACAAATATATTACACATATATGTATAAGATAATGAAAGTTATCATGATCGAAGTGTACATATATTAAATTGTATTATATAACTCATTTAACCAATCCCAGCTAGATCAACCTATAAATTCTGATGACATTAGGAGGTCATGTCTCACAACCTGTTGGACCGGCCCCATAGCTTAGTGGGCTAGAGCGCTCGCATCTAAGGGCATGTGGGTCGGTGGTTCGAGCCCCGCTGTTGCCATGTCTGTGTGGTTACAGGATACAGACCCCATGTCTTTCTTCGCAAAGAGTAGGGGGTTACCCCCGGGGACATGGGTCCAATCTCCCTTTTATTCTCCCATTGACGCGATATGACCAAAAGTGGTAAAAGCATCCTGAATATATAACCAATTAACCAGAAACCGTTTCTTTTCCCCTTTGCAGGCCAGGAGAAGGAGAAGGTTTGGTGTTACTACTATAACGTCCCACCACCACGGATAACGTGCCAACCGGGTCACGTGATCGATATCAATGACGTCTTTTTGGGAGATGACACATGTGGCAATGACGGTTGCTGCCCGGAGAGGCCATACTGTGAGAGCAACGACCCGTCCTGGGACCCGGGTCTCCACTGGTATATTCACCAATACTGCCAAGATTACGAGTCATGTCGGATTATGTACCGTCCCAGACAGGTCTTAGTGGACTGCTCTGAAGGAGATTTTCACTACGTCGACTACGTTATAGTGCACTACACATGTAAAGGTAAGTTCATCTCTTTATAAGGGCATATTTAAGAGTGTTGACAGTGGCGCGACCTTTGTGGTATTGAGGTATAGATCCCCTTGCATCACCGGGATTGCTCGAGGCCATGTAAGAGCTGTCAGTGGGCCTCCCACGACGGTGTTCTTGGTAGTATCTGCCAGCTATGCATTATCAGCTATGTATTATCCGTATTGTGTAATGCACCTATTATACGAAATCGTAATATACATTAATTGATACGGCTATAATGCGTCAGCTGAATTTATTAATGCACATTTAAAATGCCTGTCATTTAAGTCATTATTGATATAGATATACCTTCCTGGTGTCATATAAATATCTCACGATGTCAAAATATAATTCTAATGTAAATGAAGCTGGTACGTGACTGTAGAGTTAAGAAGCCATTTAAGCGGATGGTCAACATTAATGTAATCAATACTGAACTATCAGTTTCCGAGGAACTGAAATCCGCCCCCCCCCCTCCCCCCAGGTGCTTTCTGACAAGGTGACGTTGTGGTTGGCTTTCAGATCGAACCACGCCAGTACGAACGACAACCACTTTCACTAAAGCTGGTACGTGCCTGTAGAGGTAGGAAACCATCTAATCGGATGGTCAACATTGCTGTAATCCATGCTGGACTCTCAGAGACATCAGATGACATGTCTTTCTGACAATATGACGTTGTGGTTTGCTTTCAGCTCTATCAACACCAGTGCCAACGACAACCACCTTCACAACTGCCACGGACAGCTATAGGTCATCCCCTCAAGCCCAAGCAGGCGAACAATTCCAGGGAAGCGCTCTAAGTGAGAAGTTGTTTTTGTTATTGGCCCTTCAAATGTTTCAAATAGGCTGTTAGTATACGTATGCATCTAGCTAGCGAGCATTCAATGTTATGTCGTTCAAATGTACACACCATTCAATCGGCTACCGTTCAATAGGACGCCATTCAGTAGGAAGTCGTTAAATAAGGCGCTTTTCAATAGAGCAAAGTTCAACATGACGTCGTTCACTAGGACGCCGTTCATTAAGACGCCGTTCAATAGGACGGCGTTCAATAAGACGTTCAACACGACGCCGTTCAATAGAAGGTCTTTCAGCAAGACGTCGTTCAATAGTACGTCGTTCAATAGGTCGGCATTCAATAGGTCGGCGTTCAGTAAGACGCCGCTCAATATGAATCATAGTAAGCTAAATAGCAATTTATTCAACTGAAATGTCTGTGCACTACGATACTTCAACGTTAATTTCACGTCTCCATATGAAGCGACTTGCCTGTTATTGTTGTTGTTTTATATGTGCTTCTTGCAGTTCTACTGATTGCCGTCCCGGTGGTAGTGGCATGTCTCATCCTACTGACCATAGTTCTGGTCGTGGTCTGTGTCAGGAGGTAAGTCCTGTCTGATCCTACTGACCATAGTCCTGGTCGTGGTCTGTGTCAGTAGGTTAGTCCTGTCTGATCCTACTGACCATAGCCCTGGTCGTGGTCTGTGTCAAGAGATAGGTCCTGTCTGATCCTACTGACCATAGTTCTGGTCGTGGTCTGTGTCAGTAGGTTAGTCCTGTCTGATCCTACTGACCATAGTCCTGGTGGTGGTCTGTGTCAGTAGGTTAGTCCTGTCTGATCCTACTGACCATAGTCCTGGTCGTGGTCTGTGTCAAGAGATAGGTCCTGTCTGATCCTACTTAGCATAGTCCTGGTCGTGGTCTGTGTCAAGAGATAGGTCCTGTCTGATCCTACTGAGCATAGTCCTGGTCGTGGTCTGTGTCAAGAGATAGGTCCTGTCTGATCCTACTTAGCATAGTCCTGGTCGTGGTCTGTGTCAGGAGATAGGTCCTGTCTGATCCTACTGACCATAGTCCTGGTCGTGGTCTGTGTCAGGAGATAGGTCCTGTCTGATCCTACTGAGCATAGTCCTGGTCGTGGTCTGTGTCAGGAGATAGGTCCTGTCTGATCCTACTGACCACAGTCCTGGTCGTGGTCTGTGTCAGGGGGTAAATCTGGTCCTACTGACAATACTCGTCTAAGAACAATTACATATTTTTAAAGGGCGATTCAGATGAAGTATACGCGGGACGGATCTGGATATACGTCTTATAACCCTGTTTGCGGCGATCGCTGCAGCTTGTCGCTGTCATCGCTCGCGTTGGTAGTACAATGCGTTCATAACTGTTGCCCTATATATAAGTAGCTCGCCACCCCTGTGTTTTGAGGGATTTTATTAGCGCCTTCCATAGGAGTCATTGTTCTAATAATCTCTGCCGCTCACACCGACCTGTTCCGCCCCTACAGGCAGGTCAACAAGAGACGGACGTCCAGAGCCCCGGCGACTCAGCGTTACCCAGCCGCCCCAAACATCTACAGCACATCAGACTCACATGTCAACCCCGCCTTCCAACCGCAACCCGAGCCCTCCGCCCCCGACCTGCCGCCCAGCTACGCCCTGGCCACAGCGGGCACACCGCGCGCGGAAATGACGTCATACAGTCCGCAGACAGCGCTGATAGGTGGCGGTGGCAACCTCCCTAACGGCGCGGCAAGTAACTACGATACCCCTCCAGATGTCTACGCCGTGGTCAACAAAGGTAAAACGGAATATGAGGACGTACACTTGGTAATGGATGAAAATGAAACGTATGGCGATAATCAACAGTTGGCCAGCGGCGGTGTAACGCCGCATACGCGAGGGGAAGGCATGGCGGCTGGTGACGCGGACAGGACCATGACTGACGGACAAACCCAGGAGACGAGATCGGAAGGTGCGGCTGCAATAAGGGCAATGGCGGGCGAGGACACAAGTTATGTTGATAACCCGGTCTACGCTATAAATGGGGACATGTAGTCGAGAGGATGGACACACCATTAGGAAGGCCCGGTCCCAGTCCAAGCTTCGCCCAGCATGATGTTAGTGACGTACCACCTGGCAGGGTTGTAGATCCATGGGATGGCGGCCCAGGAAGGCGACGTTGGGCGAAGAACCCTACCGGAACAATGGAATAGGATTGGATTGCAACTTGCCCCAGATGCAGGGCGCGAACCCACGACCTGTTGATCTGCAGTTCAGCCTGCTTACCGACTAGAGTAGGAAGTCTTCCATGGGGATGAATCCTCAACATATTGCTGTCCCTTTACATTGGTATGGAGGTAGCGACAAGGCACTTGTAGATGCACTCTTGCCCCCCCCCTCCCCTCTTCTCCTTCTTTGGAGCCCCCTCCCCCCTCCGCCGCTCCCCTCCCCGACACCCGTGTGTTGGATACTGTGCGTGGCCTTCCGGGGATAATAGAACCCTCATGTGTGCCTTGTTATAGTACACACCTCTACAGTACACAGTCTAATATTGTCGTTGTCAATATCTTAAATATATCCCCCGGAAAAGACAAGAAGAACGTGATGAATAAGAGCGGGATGAAACGTGTTTGTAGAACTACCATTTCGACTGCGCAAATTCCTTTTAAACCTTTCGTGAGCGTAAGTGGTAATGTCTGATCCAATACTGACCTTGGTCCTGGTCCTGGTCTGTGTCAGGTATATCCAGAAGATATCGTACGTTGCTATTGCGTGGCACTAGCGTCATAATGCGCCCCAGATTGTACCGATGTTAGCAATAACTGATTATTGTCCAACAATGATGGTATAGTTAGGTTTGTGTACTATACATGTTCGTTCTATTCTATGCAAGAATATATAACAGACACTGCGCGTCTTTGGCGAAACAGCTATAAGTTCTAGTTATGGTGATGTTCATAATGTAGAACTGTTTGTCAACTTCCTCATTCTGAAAAAGCTTCTTGGTGAATTATATGCATGTATGATACAGTCACACCTTCCTCTTTCTTGAAATTACTTTTTAGGTGAGTAGCCCTCCTTCTTTATTTGCCGAAGGGATCGCTTTAAAATAGCTACTAAGCTGTTGTAGGTTTGCGTAGCGATTAGCACGCTTTATAAATAAGGTCAGAGAAAACCGAAACTTTGTATAAGGATACATATATTGCTTTATTTCAGCAGTCTGTAGGTTAGAACCTTAAATGTAAGTTCTGACCGTGAATCAATCTGTTAGAATCCCTTTCCCTATCTTTTGCACAGTTGTGCGTGCAATATATAACGATATCTTATATACTAGGCAGCCAACGATGAAATGGTTGTCAAACTATTGGAAAAGGTTATTGAACATTGATTATATCATACATCCAAGGTAAACCCTATGATACAGATCAAACGGTTATATTATGTAAAATATCATGTATCGAATCAATCTCTCTATCAAGTTTGGTGTAGCATGAGGAACCACAGCAAGGTTCTTGAACAGTGCGACTCAATATCTATCGGAGGTAATTGAACCCACGCTTGTGCATAGCTATGCAACTATGGTACTATGGTTCATACTGATAGCATCTAGAAAACATTGAAGTGAAAAAAAATGCTCAAATTAAAGGATCATAAACAGAACAACATCCAAACTGTAGAACATTTCATACAATAACGCCATCGCTTTAAGTAAAAGGGATGATTCTAGAGTTGTTTCTTAGAAGAAGCAGTGAACTTGCAGAGCACATGCCATACTGTTGCATTGCCAGTGTGTAAAGATCACATAGTTCATCCAGAGAATCTTGATCGGTTATTTTTACAATCCAAGTTCTGGAAGAAGTGACAAAAGTGACATCACGCGGCTATGAGACGGTCATTACATGTGTATTATTTCACATTTCTTATAATTTCTTATAATCTGTTATTACTAAGTATCACCAAGAGCCTAAATAACCCTGTTATTTAGGCTCTGTCAGAAATGGAAAGGTGCCTGACCAGCCGTGCGCCGGTGAGAAAACCCAGTGAGTCGCGTCGCCTGTGATACCTGTAGCCGCATTTGAAAGCAATGCAAAATATGCAATTGCTGTTCTGTTGTACTGTGCCTAAACCTGTGCCTGCTATGAATAAACCATAAACTGAAGAGTATCTTGCATGAATAAAGCAGAATTTGAACTGAGTGCATTATGACAATCACGGGACGTGCGTCCCAAACACATCAGAAGGCCACGGTGCCGCTATGACCCAGCTCTGCCACCACAGCTGCTGCTTCGTATGGTGTTGTATGTAGGGACAACTCCCCCCCCCCCCCCTGGACATTTCCCCCCGGGACCATTTCCCCCCAGACAATTCCCCCCCGGACAACTCCCCCCCCCAACAATTCCCCCCTAGGACAAGTTCCCCCAGGATAACTCCGCCCCTCCTCCCGGACACCACCTTCCCCGGACAATTCCCCGCTAGGATAAGTCCCCCCCCCCCCTGGACAGCTCCCCCTCCCCCCCCCCGGACGACTCCCCCGGCGCACAATTCCCCCCCAGACAACCACCCCCGGGACAATTCTCCGGACATTACCACCCACGTCTCTCCAAACGGAAAAGCCAGACAATCCCCACCGGTCAAGCGTGTGAAGGAGCGTGGCGCTGCCTGTTCTATAACCCGTTAGGTTGCATTGTAGATTCATTCATATCAAGCGTGTGAAGGAGCGTGGCGCTGCCTGTTCTATAACCCGTTAGGTTGCATTGTAGATTCATTCATATCCTTCAACAAGCTCACAATAAGCCCTGGGCCTCTATAGCTTTACGCTGATGGCAGTTAACTTGTGTAACATACATCGATGGCTCGGTTATTAGTGAGATCCTGCGGCTCTCAAGGGGTGGGAGGTCTGAGGGGGTGTTTGCTGCGTAAATGTTACAGGAGGATAAAATAATAAAACATTGAGGTCTCGTTAAGTTTCGGTAGAATAAAAGGTGCATTTGAAAATATTGGCCCGGACTGGGGGTTTGTCCGACAGGGGATCGAGGCTGTCTGAGGGGGTATTTTCGGGTGGGGGTGGGCGTGACGTTTGTGGGTATGTGTTTCCAGTGGGTCGTTATCGTCTGGGGTTAATTGCTCAGAGGGGAATTGTCTGGGGTGGGGAGGGGTGTCCGGGGGGGCAATTGCCTCGGAGGGAATTTGTCTGGGGTGGGGATGGAGTGGGGGGGGGGGGGCGGTTCGTGTGGCAATTGAGGGAGGAACTCGTGGGGAACTTACCGGGGGGGGGGGGGAATTATCGAGGGGAGTTGTCCTAGGAGAAATTGTTCAGAGGGGAATAGTCGGGGGGGGGGGGGGAGAGTTCCCGGGGGGGTGTTGTCTCGGGGGGCGTTGTCCGGAGGGGGATTTGTCCTAGAGGGGAATTGTCCGGGGGGGGAGTTTCCCGGATAGGAGTTGTCCGGGGGGGAATTGTCCTACGGGGGGGATAGTCGGAGGGGGAATTGTCGGGGGGGAACTGACCGGGGGGAAGTGTCCGGGTGGGGGGAGTTGTCTCGGGGAGTAATGACCGGGGAGAACTGTCCGGGGGGGAACTGTCCGGGGGGGACTTGTCTGGGGGGAACTGTCCGGGGGGGAGTTGTCTGAGGGGGGGGGGAACTGTCCGGGGGGAGTTGTCTGAGGGGGAACTGTCCGGGGGGGGGGGGGAGTTGCCCTGCTCCCGTATGACATGTATTACAATTATCACGCCCATATTCACAAATTTCTCCCATTTGCATTTGGCGACTCATGTATTCAGTGCCATGTCAGTAGATTTCGCGAATGCCGTGTCGCGAGTATATATATAATGGACTTCCCATTTCGTTGCATTTAAACAAAAGAACTATGTTTCTATAGTTGGTTGGTTGGTTGGTTGTGGTTTATTTGGTCTTGAAGGCCTTAAGGCCCAAATGACCCAACATATAATCATACAAACAGTTTGCATGGTGCGCAGTATTTTGAAGAACATATATTTACCTGGTAAAACAGAGACAATTTCAATGAGATATATACATATTGCCAAATTCCTCAGGGTTGTTACATCATTATGACACATTAGGGTCCGAAAGACATCAAATGTTGGAGGGTTCCAAAATATACAATCAATATATATTTTACGAATATCCGCGAACTTGGTACAACACAAAAAAACATGAAATTCATCCTCGATAACGGTAACACCGATTCCCAGGCAGTAGGTACAAAGCATGTCTTCTAGTAGGTTGTCATCGCGACGCCCCAACTTGACAGAAAGTTCATGTGCAGAACAGTGGAACCGACAAAGCGCCTTTCGTAGCTTAACAATATTAACTTTACACAAATATGATTCCAGTTGAAGGCTATCTTTAAAGGTACAGTACACGCTTAAGCGACTCTGGTTCCGTGCTTGCATAAACCATGGTGCCTTCATGTCCTGGTCTAGTTTTGCAGCGAAATCGGTCAAGAAACTACCTTCAATGACTGTTATTTGACTTTGCCATGTGTCATTAAAATTATATTTATTTAACAATTCTCTTATTTAGGTAACCCAAGTTAGTCTGTTATGTTCATCTAGTAGCGTTAACATGACATAACAACAATTGGCATATCTGTCATCACTCATTCTTAATAACTTTAACCAGTATTTAATGCATCTTACATGATAAATCTTTGCTAGCGGGTACCTGCCACATTCATCTAAGGCAGCTGCATCAGACGTGTGACCAGGAAGCCATAAGAGTCGTTTACAAAATCTAACTTTTTCGATTACCTTATACTTTTTAAACCCCCATATTTCAGAACCGTATGTTAATATTGGAATGATTATTCTGTGGAATAAAGTAAAGGCTATATCTACAGGGAGACCGTGTGTTTTCTTGGCTAACTGGTAGATGCTAGACAGCGCTCTGTTGGCTTGTGCAGCTAACGTTGCTACAGCTTAGGACCAGCTAAGTGTACTTGTAAAGACAATGTCTATATATTTATAGAATGAAACAACAGCTATCTTCGCACCTTTAAAGGACCACTTTTCGTTGGCCCTAACAATACCACCTCTTCTGAATACTAGTACTCTGGTTTTATCCATGTTTACCTTTAAACCCCACTTGTCACAGAACGTTTCTAAGATATCTAGGCTCTTCTGAAGCCTATCGACAGTATCGGCGCAATTAGCCAAATCATCTGCAAACATTAACGTAATAATATTGGGTGCACCATCATTGATGCAAAATTCCAGGACAAATGTGCAGATTTGAGCATCGTCACATATTCCTCAACATACAACGCAAATAAAAGGGGCCTTAGCATACATCCCTGACGGGTTCCACTCCTGCATTCAAAGTAAGTTGTTAATCCATCTCGCGTTTTAACGCAAGCTTTCAAATTGCCATACATGGACCGAATTACATTTATTACATTTCCGTGCATACCTTTACCAATCAAGCTATACCATAAGGAGCGACATAGCATCTCGCCTTTTCTCTAGATAAATATTTCTGAATAATCGATTGAAGAACAAACATCTGGTCGATGGTAGAACAGCCCTTCCTATACCCTGCCTGTTCCTCTGAACGCAGGCCATTTCGATCAACCCATTCGGTTAGCCTATTATTTAATAGTTAATGAATGGCTGGCTAAATGACGATAAGAGCGATATACCTCTGTAGTTATTCATGTCAGTCATTGAACCGTTCTGATGAAGTGACAGAATTAGAGCTTAGCACCAGCTTTCTGGAAATTTACCAGTCTGCAATATTACGTTAGAAAAGACGAACTATGTAAGGTGTCAACTGATATGCTACTGCTTTAAACATTTCATTGGTTACACCTTCATACCCCGCGGCCTTACCGTTCGGTCATTCCTGTATACACTGGAGGACTTCACATGCATTAAATGGTCTATTTAGATTATCCCTATCCGGGGAGTAGTAATCTAAAAGGGATCAAAAGGGGGGGGGGGGCGGTTTCGAGTAATGGTCTAGCTTTTGGGATTTCATATGTTAAATGGTACACATTCCGGCCCTAAAAGCGGGGGGGGGGCGTGGCCAGGTCTGTGAATACAATATATGAATACAATATTACAGCAAAACATTTCCCCAGACCGCAGTTCAGCAAAAAGGCAATCTCTGTGGCCTTTCATGCGAAAGATACATCTATGTCTTCTATCATTTACCATATTGACCAAGTCCTGTCTGTAAAAATACATGTTTTATTATTTATTCACAAACACAATATTTTATGCTGGATGTGAGTCATGCTTTTTGGCATGTCGACCGAGCTGCTTAATATCTCATTGCAGCAAGGACAATATTTATGCACGCCTGCCGTGCCGTGCGCTTTCACTTATATTTGTCATAAAATATTTACATGAAGCTTATATCATGTTACATCTATTAACGCTATGTAACTTAAGTAATGCGCCTCACACTTTAGGACCGTCAGTCTGGGTGTGTCACGTGTGCTGTATTCTACATAATAATCTCAGCTTTATACTTCAATATCGCCCACTAACTTGGGTCATTTTATTCTATGAACGATGTCAAGTTCGCGTGTGCTGTCTTGCTCTTGATCTCAAACACGTATCTCTTTTCAAGGAGACCAATATTGCCTTATATCGCTAATAAATGATGTGTGTGTCCGCCCCTGAAAGTCATCCGCTAAATAATGTCAACCAACTCACAATAATTATAGCCAGGGGCAGATTCATCACACGGGGGCGGGTGGTGACGGGGGTGGGGGTGCCCGATAAGTTACACCCCCACTGCCACCCACTCAAGCAAGTCCAGTGGCGGATCCAGGGAATAAGTTGTTCGAACTAACTCACTAACAACCCCCCCCCCCCTACCCCACCTTTTCAAAATTATGGATCTACGACGAGAGTGCCACATGTATACGTAAACCCTTAATTATTATACAGCGGATACAATCATTGGGTTAACCGACATCTGCGACCGATATCCTCACCTCTCAAGCTAATTAAGACAATCCCGGGTCCCGCCAGTATAGTGCAGGGAGTAGCATTCACCGATAATCTGATTAACAAACACAACGCTCATCATTATCCGCGTGACGTGTGACCGACCCCACCAGAGAGTACCATACGATGCTTATCAGCGCATTGCTTTTTAAATATCGTCGGAGGAAGGTTCTGTCCGTAAGGGGCCCGGTGGGTGAATGAACTGTTATATTCATATTATATTCATTTCGCAAAATTAGGATTATCATTTACCTTATATTGAGACAGCTTTTATTCAGGTATTAACGTTATAGTTCATTAACGCCAGCAGCAATGTAAGGTAAACTGCAGCTATGACGCCATCCCATCCATACATTAATAGATTCGTATCTACGAATCTCATGCAATCCGTGGTGTTGGTGCAGTAAGTCTGTCTGACACCCTAATCGCCTGCACATCCCATTGATGGAGGACGTGGTAGTTAAGTCGGAGAAAGGACTCAATGGGGATAATTCGTAGACCTAACAATCCTCGGCTCTTTGCCAATCTCGTTCTTTCACCACGATTAAACACGTCTCAAAGAGGGCAGACGCGTTCGCCACTCCACTCATTTTGTCCAATCTGTCAAAAGTCAGAAGTAGCAAAAAAAACCTTAAAAGTCACAACCCAAAAGTCGGACATCAACAGTCATATTCCCTGGTACCGGTACCAGGCAGTACGTGGTACCAGGCAGTGCGCGGTACCAGGCAGTACGCCGTACGTGGTACCAGGCAGTACGCAGTACCAGGCAGTACGTGGTACCAGGCAGTACGCGGTACCAGGCAGTACGCGTTACCAGGCAGTACGCGGTACCAGGCAGTACTTGGTACCAGGCAGTACGCGGTACCAGGCAGTACGCGGTACCAGGCAGTACGTGGTACCAGGCAGTACGCGGTACCAGGCAGTACGCGGTTTCAGGCGGTACGCGGTACCAGGCAGTACGCGGTACCAGGCAGTCCTCGGTACCAGGCAGTACGCGGTACCAGGCAGTACCCGGTACCAGTCAGTACCCGGTACCAGGCAGTACGCGGTACCAGGCAGTACCCGGTACCAGTCAGTACCCGGTACCAGGCAGTACGCGGTACCAGGCAGTACGCGGTTTCAGGCGGTACGCGGTACCAGGCAGTACGCGGTACCAGGCAGTCCTCGGTACCAGGCAGGACGCGGTACCAGGCAGTACACGGTAACAGTCAGTACGCGGTACCAGGCAGTACGCGGTACCAGGCAGTACGCGGTTTCAGGCGGTACGCGGTACCAGGCAGTACGCGGTACCAGGCAGTCCTCGGTACCAGGCAGTACGCGGTACCAGGCAGTACCCGATACCAGGCAGTACGCGGTACCAGGCAGTACGCGGTACCAGTCAGTACCCGGTACCAGGCAGTACGCGGTACCAGGCAGTACGCGGTACCAGGCAGTACGCGGTACCAGGCAGTACCCGGTACCAGTCAGTACCCGGTACCAGGCAGTGCGCGGTACCAGTCAGTGCGCGGTACCAGGCAGTGCGCGGTACCAGGCAGTACGCGGTACCAGGCAGTACGCGGTACCAGTCAGTACCCGGTACCAGGCAGTACGCGGTACCAGGCAGTACGCGGTACCAGGTAGTACGTGGTACCAGGCAGTACGCGGTACCAGGCAGTACGCGATTCCAGGCGGTACGTGTTACCAGGCAGTACGCGGTACCAGGCAGTACGCGGTACCAGGCAGTCCTCGGTACCAGGCAGTACGCGGTACCAGGCAGTACGCGGTTTCAGGCGGTACGCGGTACCAGGCAGTACGCGGTACCAGGCAGTCCTCGGTACCAGGCAGGACGCGGTACCAGGCAGTACACGGTAACAGTCAGTACGCGGTACCAGGCAGTACGCGGTACCAGGCAGTACGCGGTTTCAGGCGGTACGCGGTACCAGGCAGTACGCGGTACCAGGCAGTCCTCGGTACCAGTCAGTACGCGGTACCAGGCAGTACCCGATACCAGGCAGTACGCGGTACCAGGCAGCCCGCGGTACCAGACAGTGCGCGGTAAGTTTGAGGTTGACGTTCACGTCACAAAATCACTACACAAGAGCAGGTAACGGTCTGTCTGTAAGGGCTTTTAATCAGTCGTCAGATACAACACAGATACTTAAGTATGGATGCATAACTCTGATACGTCAGTTTGCACGCCTAACACTAATACTTATGAAGACGTCTATAACGCTGATACTTCAGTAGACATGTATAAGAATGATACTTCAGTAGACCTATATAACACACACTTCCGTAGACCTATATAACGTTTCTACTTCAGTATACCTGTATAACCCTGATACTTCAGTAGACCTATATAACATTGATACTTCAGTATACCTGTACAACACTGATAGTTCAGTAGACCTGTATAACCCTGATACTTCAGTAGACCTATATAACATTGATACTTCAGTAGACCCGTACAAAACTAATACTGCAGTAGACCTGTATAACCCTGATACTTCAGTAGACTTATATAACATTGATACTTCAGTATACCTGTACAAAACTGATACTGCAGTAGACCTGTAAAACCCTGATACTTTAGAAGACCTGTATTACACTGATACTTCAGTAGACCTGCATAACACTGATACTTCAGCAGACCTGTATAATACTGATACTTCAGTAGACCTGTATAGCACTGATACTTCAGTAGACCTGTATAGCACTGATACTTCAGAAGACGTCTATAACACTGATACTTTAGAAGACCTGTATAATACTGATACTTCAGTAGACATGTATATCACTGATACTTCAGTAGACCTGTATAACACTGATACTTCAGTAGACCTATATAACACTGATACTTCAGTAGACCTGTATAGCCCTGATACTTCAGAAGACGTCTTTAACACTGATATTTTAGAAGACCTGTTTAGCACTGATACTTTAGAAGACCTGTATAATACTGATACTTCAGTAGACATGTATAGCACTGATACTTCAGTAGACCTGCATAACCCTGATACTGCAGTAGACCTGTATAACCCTGATACTTCAGTAGACTTATATAACATTGATACTTCAGTATACCTGTACAAAACTGATACTGCAGTAGACCTGTAAAACCCTGATACTTTAGAAGACCTGTATTACACTGATACTTCAGTAGACCTGCATAACACTGATACTTCAGCAGACCTGTATAATACTGATACTTCAGTAGACCTGTATAGCACTGATACTTCAGTAGACCTGTATAGCACTGATACTTCAGAAGACGTCTATAACACTGATACTTTCGAAGACCTGTATAATACTGATACTTCAGTAGACATGTATATCACTGATACTTCAGTAGACCTGTATAACACTGATACTTCAGTAGACCTATATAACACTGATACTTCAGTAGACCTGTATAGCCCTGATACTTCAGAAGACGTCTTTAACACTGATACTTTAGAAGACCTGTATAGCACTGATACTTTAGAAGACCTGTATAATACTGATACTTCAGTAGACATGTATAGCACTGATACTTCAGTAGACCTGCATAACCCTGATACTGCAGTAGACCTGTATAACCCTGATACTTTAGAAGACCTGTATAATACTGATACTTCAGTAGACATGTATAGCACTGATACTTCAGTACACGTACAACATTGTGATACTTCAGTATGCACATCACTGTAAAGTGTTAGTATCAATGTATAACAATGTGATACTTTCGTGGTCCGTGTATAACGATGTCATACTTCAGTATATATATGTTTAACGCAGTAATAATCCAGTAGATATGTATGCCATAAACTTGTACACAAGTGTCCGCCACCATGAGCCTTTATTTTAACCATGTAACACAGAGTTACAGTTCATTGAATGTTAGCTGCCATGTTTAGACATAGACGGTCACCGAGTTCTCAATTATAAACCGAATTTTCCTGCATGTTTAAATCATACGGAGAGTCTGGCCTCTGGACGACAGTATACGGGTCCTTGGGCCGGTGAAACGCCACCTGGCGGTCAGTATGCGACCCTGGTATGTTGGAATTCTCGCCCATGTTTACATCGTGCGCTGTGTCCGGCCTCCGCACGACAGTATACGGGTCCTTGGGCCGGTGAAACGCCACCTGGCGGTCAGTATGCGACCCTGGTATGTTGGAATTCTCGCCCATGTTTACATCGTGCGCTGTGTCCGGCCTCCGCACGACAGTATACGGGTCCTTGGGCCGGTGAAACGCCACCTGGCGGTCAGTATGCGACCCTGGTATGTTGGAATTCTCGCCCATGTTTACATCGTGCGCTGTGTCCGGCCTCCGCACGACAGTATACGGGTCCTTGGGCCGGTGAAACGCCACCTGGCGGTCAGTATGCGACCCTGGTATGTTGCAATTCCCGCCCATGTTTACATCGTGCGCTGAGTCCGGCCTCCGCACGACAGTATACGGGTCCTTGGGACGGTCATACGCCCCCTGGCGGTCAGGACGTGAACCTGGTATGATGGCGTCCGACTGTTCGTAGTTAGGGTTCAGCAGACCAGACCTCCCTGGCTGGGGGCTAGTCGTGTGGCCGCCCCGGGGGATTGCCGACACACCAACAGTCTCTCCCGAATCCTTCTTTCTCCTCCTTTTGGGATAAAAAAAGGTTATTTCTATTAACCTGCAGTCAGCGAAATATCTGGGTTTTAAGCCGCTTTTATTCACGTGCAGGTTAAAGTGGACCAAGAAACCTCCCGCGACAGTGGACTAAGGATGGACGACACTTGGCTCAGGTGCATGTGCCAAAGTGCGAACCCACGACCTTTTACTCTGCAGCCCGCTCACCAACTGAGCGAGGGAGGCCCCCTCTCCTTTCAGGAAGTTAACACATACATGACATGATGAGGCATTCCCATGATCATATATTGTTGGGTATTTAATTGATAATTTCGACAATTCACGTCACGAACAAAATGGCGACCCAACATGATAAACTGAAGGTTCATAACACGTACATATGGTTGATGTATATGGTCAATATATATATAAATATAAATTTACTTATTTATTTTATTCATAATTCTGTTAAAAAGTATTTCTAGATTTTGTCATTTTTGCTTTAAAATGTCTTCACACACATTTGGTTGATGTTTCAACCTAAAACGTTCTACCCCGCCATAATATCTGACGGATCTGTTCATACATATCCCTGTGGAAAACGTTTGGGCAATTTATTGATATAATAACGTTCATGTCATTAATCATGAGACGATACGATCAATAGATGTGTAGTATAAGTCTTTCACATATTTGTAACTTTAGTAAGGTTGTATTGGCACCGGTTTCCTTACCTTCTGACACAGAGCACAGCTAACACCCTGATCACCGCTGTAACGCTTACCTTCTGACACAGAGCACAGCTAACACTCTGATCACCGCTGTACCGCTTACATTCTGACACATACCACAGCTAACACTGTGATCACCGCTGTAACGCTTACCTTCTGACACAGAGCACAGCTAACACTCTGATCACCGCTGTAAAGCTTACCTTCTGACACAGAGCACAGCTAACACTGTGATCACCGCTGTAACGCTTACATTCTGACACATACCACACCTAACACTGTGATCCCCGCTGTAAAGCTTACCTTCTGACACAGAGCACAGCTAACACTCTGAACCCCGCTGTAACGCTTACCTTCTTACACATACCACAGCTAACACTGTGATCCCCGCTGCAACGCTTACCTTCTGACACAGAGCACAGCTAACATTGTGATCCAAGCTGTAATGCTTACCTTCTGACACAGAGCACAGCTAACACTGTGATCCCCGCTGTAACCCTTACCTTCTGACCCAGAGCACAGCTAACACTGTGATTCCCGCTGTAACACTTACCTTCTGACACAGAGCACAGCTAACACTGTGATCACCGCTGTATCCTTTACCTTCTGACACAGAGCACAGCTAACACTGTGATCATCGCTGTAACGCTTACCTTCTGACACAGAACACAGCTAACACTGTGATCCCCGCTGTAACGCTTACCTTCTGACACAGAACACAGCTAACACTGTGATCCCGCTCCAACGCTTACCTTCTGACACAGAGCACAGCTAACACTGTGATCCCCGCTGTAACGCTTACCTTCTGAGACAGAGCACAGCTAACGCTGTGATCCCCAATGTAACGCTTACCTTCCGACACAGAGCACACCTAACACTGTGATCCCCGCTGTAAAGCTTACCTTCTGACACAGAGCACAGCTAACACTCTGAACCCCGCTGTAACGCTTACCTTCTTACACATACCACAGCTAACACTGTGATCCCCGCTGTAACGCTTACCTTCTGACACAGAGCACAGCTAACATTGTGATCCAAGCTGTAATGCTTACCTTCTGACACAGAGCACAGCTAACACTGTGATCCCCGCTGTAACCCTTACCTTCTGACCCAGAGCACAGCTAACACTGTGATTCCCGCTGTAACACTTACCTTCTGACACACAGCACAGCTAACACTGTGATCACCGCTGTATCCTTTACCTTCTGACACAGAGCACAGCTAACACTGTGATCATCGCTGTAACGCTTACCTTCTGACACAGAACACAGCTAACACTGTGATCCCCGCTGTAACGCTTACCTTCTGACACAGAACACAGCTAACACTGTGATCCCGCTCCAATGCTTACCTTCTGACACAGAGCACAGCTAACACTGTGATCCCCGCTGTAACGCTTACCTTCTGAGACAGAGCACAGCTAACGCTGTGATCCCCAATGTAACGCTTACCTTCCGACACAGAGCATAGCTAACACTGTGATCCCCGCTGTAAAGCTTACCTTCTGACACAGAGCACAGCCAACACTGTGATCCGTTGTAACGCTTACTTTCTGACATAGAGCACAACTAACACTGTGATCCTCGCTGTAACGCTTACCTTCTGACACAGAGCACAGGTAACATTATGATCCCCGCTTTAACTCTTACCTTGTGACACAGAGCACAGCTAACACTATGATCCCCGCTGTAACGCTTACCTTCTGACACATACCACAGCTAACACTGTGATCCCCGCTGTAACGCTCACCTTCTGACCCAGAGCGCAGCTAACACTGTGATCCCCGCTGTAACGCTTACCTTCTGACACAGAGCACAGCTAACACTGTTATCCCCGCTGTAACGCTTACCTTCTGACACAGAGCACAGCTAATACTGTGATCCCCGCTGTAACCCTTACCTTCTGACCCAGAGCGCAGCTAACACTGTGATACCCGATGTAACGCTTACCTTCTGACACAGAGCACAGCTAACACTGTGATCCCCGCTGTAACCCTTACCTTCTGACACAGAGCACAGCTAACACTGTGATCCCCGCTGTAACGCTTACCTTCTGACACAGAGCACAGCTAACACTATGATTGCCGCTGTAAAGTTTACCTTCTGACCCAGAGCGCAGCTAACACTGTGATCCCCGATGTAACGCTTACCTTCTGACACAGAGCACAGCTAACACTGTGATCTCCGCTGTAACGCTTACCTTCTGACACAGAGCACAGCTAACACTGTGATCCCCGCTGTAACGCTTACCTTCTGACACAGAGCACAGCTAACACTATGATCCCCGCTGTAACGCTTACCTTCTGACACAGAGCACAGCTAACATTGTGATCCCCGCTGTAACGCTTACCTTCTGACACAGAGCACAGCTAACACTGTGATCCCCGCTTAACGCTTACCTTCTGACACAGAGCCCAGCTAACACTATGATCCCCGCTGTAACGCTTACCTTCTGACACAGAGCACAGCTAACACTGTGATCCCCGCTGTAACGCTTACCTTCTGACACAGAGCACAGCTAACATTGTGATCCCCGCTGTAACGCTTACCTTCTGACACAGAGCCCAGCTAACAATGTGATCCTCGCTTAACGCTGACCTTCTGACACAGAGCACATCTAACACTGTGATCCTCGTTGTAACGCTTACTTTCTGACACAGAGCCCAGCTAACACTGTGATTGCCGCTGTAAAGTTTACCTTCTGACCCAGAGCGCAGCTAACACTGTGATCCCCGATGTAACGCTTACCTTCTGACACAGAGCACAGCTAACACTGTGATCTCCGCTGTAACGCTTACCTTCTGACACAGAGCACAGCTAACATTGTGATCCCCGCTGTAACGCTTACCTTCTGACACAGAGCACAGCTAACACTGTGATCCCCGCTTAACGCTTACCTTCTGACACAGAGCCCAGCTAACACTATGATCCCCGCTGTAACGCTTACCTTCTGACACAGAGCACAGCTAACACTGTGATCCCCGCTGTAACGCTTACCTTCTGACACAGAGCACAGCTCACATTGTGATCCCCGCTGTAACGCTTACCTTCTGACACAGAGCCCAGCTAACACTGTGATCCCCGCTTAACGCTTACCTTCTGACACAGAGCACAGCTAACACTATGATCCCCGCTGTAACGCTTACCTTCTGACACAGAGCAAAGCTAACACTGTGATCCCCGCTGTAACGCTTACCTTCTGACACAGAGCACAGCTAACACTGTGATCCCCGCTGTAACGCTTACCTTCTGACACAGAGCACAGCTAACACTGTGATCCCCGCTGCAACGCTTACCTTCTGACACAGAGCACAGCTAACACTGTGATCCCCGCTGTAACGCTTACCTTCTGACACAGAGCACAGCTAACACCGTGCTCACCGTTGTAATGCTTACCTTCTGACATAGAGCACAGCTAACACTGTGATCCCCGCTGTAACGCGTACCTTCGGACACAGAGTACAGCTAACACTGTGATCCACGCTGTAACGCTAACCTTCTGACACAGAGCACAGCTAACACTGTGGTCACCGCTGTAACGCTTACCTTCTGACACAGAGCACAGCTAGCACTATGATCGCCACTGTAACGCCTAACGCTGCCACTAAGATCCCAATCCAGATTTCTGAAGCAGACGAAGCACTTTGAGTTATAACATGAAAACAACCCCCCCACCCCCCCCACCAAAATAAATTGTCCATGCTTATTAAGTTAGAGCCCGTATTTGAAGATTCACCCTGTGTCTAAAAGACACAAATAGAGGCCTGCCCTTTACTAATGGAAAACCCATGGGGTCTCCTAGAATAAATGTCGATATGGCAGCAATGCAAGTATGTCTAATTATTTACAGGCTGGCATAATATACGCATTGACAGATAATATGGTCGTCAGATACGGTGAAGCTAAACACAAAATTCAAATTTAAATTGTCCGCCGCTTCCTCCGTGCTCTTCCGAACTACGTACATTTTGCATTTTGATTAACGACGTCATAATCACCGGGTAAGACATATCCGCGAGAGGAAATAGTTCTCACAAGCGGCATCAAATTGTAGTTGTAATTGACAGTTGCAGGCATACAAGCTCGCTTCGCGTCAAGGGCGATCTCACCTTTCGGGAACATCATTTCATCATTACTTGCAGACATCTGAGTAGTCGTTGCATGACGCGCAGTTGGCGCGTCTGGCAAATAAAAGTAAATGAATTACTGACATAACGGCCGAATAGTTTAACTAGATGCGCAGACTATTAAACCCCAATGGATATCTCAGTTTGTTGTGTTGCTGGGGACGTCTGTGCCCTTGTAGAGTCTGTGGCAGACATCGTGTCTGGCGAATAGAAGTGAATGCAAGTATAGTGGGTTACCGACATAACGAACAACGAGATTTGATAGATGCGTAGACTTAATCCCTTTCCACATTATCAATGACTATCTCACCTGTTGAGAGCATCATTTGTATCGTAGGGTTTGTGGCAGACATTGTGTCTGGCACATAGAAGTGAATGCAATTATGGTGGGACACTGGCTACAATGCCAAACCGCGAACTATGGACTTCATTTTACGCTAGCTTCACATGGTTTAAATCGTTTCTAAAAGAAAGATTCTTTTCAAATGAACCATATTACAATATTACATTGGCCTATGTTTTGTTCACTTGAAACACATTGATCCAAGGACGATTGCACATCGTGCCGTGACCCTTGGACATCATGACCCAAGAGGCGTTGCATGTTCACGTGAATGCAAGTTAAACGCGTATTTACATACGACATCAAACTCAAGCAACAAATAACTACAGCATTAAGTAATGTTTCCACATGTGATATGTATCCTGATCAATACACGTCTTACTATGCTGACAGCTGTAAAAGACCTCAACCCAGTTTCCGGGAGGGCATATGACGCTATCCCAGAATGCCTCATTCGTGTTGGTCAGACACTCGGTGGCCCCGTCGC
Source organism: Arenicola marina (assembly GCA_964019135.1). Classification (NCBI taxonomy): domain Eukaryota; kingdom Metazoa; phylum Annelida; class Polychaeta; family Arenicolidae; genus Arenicola; species Arenicola marina. The sequence goes on along the minus strand of OZ025260.1, from coordinate 10,146,651 downwards.
ACTGAGACCGGATGACGTCATACAGAGTTCTGTTGACGGCAGGGTGGCCACAGGAGGACTCCTCTGGGCACGTATCTCTCGCCTCGGATGACACTGATGCCACGTTAATATGTGACCCCTCGTCACACCGCAGTGGCTGGCTGAAGCTATTCTTATAGCAGACTGTGGCCTTCTGTAGATCTGTACCTGGAACAAACGATGATCGTATAACTATTATGTTATGTTTCTGTAAAACTATTATGACATCAGATGAAAAGACAAATGACAGATGACATACACATAATTATAATACCATGTCATATACATAATGGACACATTAGTGTTAACACGGCTATTAATTTGTATACGACGAGAACAATTGCATGTTCTTCATCCTCAACTATTATGTCAACAGTCCAGCCCGTTACGTAAACACGTCCAGACGCCAGCGCGCCTTGGAGTTCTCCTGTGTGGAGGTAAATTGACGTCCTCACGTCTGGACGTATCGGACGTCTTCGCCGAAACCATTACGTTTTACGTCCGGGTGCCGGGACGTCACTGAGTGGGAATACCATTGCATACATTCACGTCCCAACACGTTACAATCTTAAATATGTATGGTGCATTGTCTATCCGATTATCGGACAAGCCGACAAGAGACATGTATAAGGCGTCGTTAAGTATGTGTTCTTGTTCTTGAGTTAAGCGTCCTCAAATTTGACCCCGGCTCGCATTTCCACAGCGGGAGGCGACGGGAAGAACATAACGATCATCAGACAGATCATTGAATTGTCTGCAAAACACGCATAATTGTCCGTTTTCTGTTTCATATTTCACTAGCCAATAAGAAATTAACCCGTTGATCGACTAAAACAAGTATTGCTATCCACCCCAACAGGCGCCCACTTCGCGGAATCCTGTCCCTCGCCCCCACACCCATCCACCAGACTCTGCTTCACTCATCTCTTCCAACTCTACCCACACTCGCCAGAATCATACACTGCCCCCATCTCCCCGGCCCATCCACACCCACCGTGCATGGGCGTGGGGGTGGGGGGCGGAGCAGGGGGCGCGTGACCCCCAGCCCCTTTCAGACTCAAAGGTGTATCTGTGCCTTGTGTGTGACAAATTATTGTGCTCCTCCCCCCTTTCATAAAATTCCTGCACACGCCCGAACGCAACCAGCCTTACACCGGCGCCTGAAGCCTTAGTCCGGCGCCCGGAGCCATAGCCCGGGCGCCCGGAGCCTTGCCTCGGCACCCGAAGCCATAGCCCGGCGCCCGGAGCCTTAGCCCGGCGCCCAGAGCCTTAGCCCGGCAGCCGGAGCCATAGCCCGACGGCCGGAGCCTTGCCCCGGCGTCCGGTGTCTTAAACCGGGGACTGAAGCCACAGCCCCGCGCCCGGAGCAATAGGCCAGAGCCATAGCCCGGAGCCATAGCCCGGAGCCACATGCGGGAGTTATATTCCGGAGCCATAGCCCGGAGCTACAGCCCGGAGCCACAGCCCGTAACCATAGCAAGGCGTTCAGAGCCAGAGCCCGGCGCCCGGAGCCTTAGCCCGGCGACCGGAGCCATAGCCCGGAGCCATAGCCCGAAGCCATAGCCCGGAGCCATAGCCCGGAGCCATAGCTCAGAGCCACAGCTCCAAGCCACAGCTCCGAGCCGTAGCCCGGAGCCACAGCCCGGAGCCATAGCCCGGCGCCTGGAGCTATAGCCCGGCGCCCGGAGCCATGGCAAGGCGCCCGTAGCCTTAGGCCGGCGACCGGAGCCATAGCCCGGAGCCACATCCCGAAGCCATAGCTCCGAGCCACAGTTCCAAACCGTAGCCCGGAGCCACAGCCCGGAGCCATAGCCTGCAGCCGTAGCCCGGAGTCATAGCCCGGCGCCACAGCCCGGCGATCAGAGCGATAGTCCGGAGCCACAGCCCGGAGCCACAGCCCGGAGTCATAGCCCGGAGCCACAGCCCTGAGCCACAGCCAGGAGCCATGGCTCAGCACACAGAGCCTTAGCCAGGCGACCGAAACGATAGCCCGGTAACCGGAGCGATAGCTCGGAGCCACATTTCGGACTTATATCCCGGAGCCACAGCCCGGATCCATATCCCGGGGCCATAGGCCGGAGCCACAGCCCGGATCCATATCCCGGAGCCATAGGCCGGAGCCACAGCCCGGATCCATATCCCGGAGCTATAGGCCGGAGCCACAGCCCGGAGCCATAGCCGGGAGCCATAGGCCGGAGCCACAGCCCGGAGCCATAGCCGGGAGCCACATACCGGAGTTATATCCTTGAGCCATAGCCCAGAGCCATAGCCCGGGGCCACAGCCCGGAGCCATAGCTCAGAGCCACAGCTCCGAGCCGTAGCCCGGAGCCATAGCACGGAGCCGGACCCGTAGCCTAGAGCTATAGCCCGGAGGCACAGCCCAGACCCACAGTCCGGAGCCACAGCCCGGAGCCACAGCCCGGAGATATAGCCCGGGGCCACAGCCCGGAGCCACAGCCAGCAGCCATGGCCCGGCGCACGGAGCTTTAGCCCGGCGACCGGAACGATAGCCCGGCGACCGGAGCCATAGCCCGGAGCCATAGCCCGGAGCCATAGCCTCAAGCCAAATCCCGGAGCCACAGCCCCGCGTCCGGAGCAATAGCCCAGAACCATAGCCCGGAGCAATAGTCCGGAACTATAGCCCGGAACCATATCACGAAGCATAACCCGGAGCCATAGCCTAGGGCTATAGTCGAGTGTCGGGAAGCGAGGCCGAGATCGCAAGAACGCGAGAGCAGATCGCCAGGGCGAGATCGCGAGTGGCACAACAATGTCACCACACAGCATGAATGAAGTGACTGTATATACAGTAGGCATGACGCTATTTCGAAGAAGCCCCCGGTCGTCTATAAATAGATGGTTCTCTCCGGTCTTAATGCCGACCGGCAGCTTTTTTGCTTATAAAACTCAGTTAGTCTTAGCTAATGACCGAGTCGTTAGTATGATCAATTTAGAGTCTTAGCGCTATGTCCGGTCATACGTTAAGACCACTCTTCATGAAACCGGCCCCAGTGGCTTTGTACGGGCCTTAAAGACGTCTTCATCGATCAGCATCACCCTTTTCTTGACAATTTAAGCGGTGTTTCCAAACACAAACTGATAACATATTAGATATTTTGAGAACAATGTAATTTGTTGGGTACGCAAAAAGAATGGATAAGCCGACTGTATGTGTTGGGGAGTGGGGTTGGACGGGCGGGTGAAACGAGATTGGGCAGATCTGTCGGGAGGGGAGCGTCTGGCCATGGCTGCTGGAATAGGACTGGTAGAGTAGAAATGTTTGGGAGACGTTTGGGGGCGGGCGGGTTATAAGTTGGAGGAGGGTAGGTGCTAGTGGGTAAGAGGGTTGGGGAGGATGTGGCCGGGGTTAACTTTAGGAGCCACCGCAGTGGGCTATGAACGACCCGGAGCGCTCCCGGCTTGCCGGGTTCGGCTCTTGTTGATGACACCGTCCCACCCATTGAGTCATTCTCGGGTATTGGAACGTGTGCCTGGAGACCGGCAAGTAGAGGAAACCAAAACTGCGAAATGCACAAGCAGAAAGCCCGGCTTATGTTCTTCGCCGGCGACCTGTATTGATGGTGTCGGCTGTTTGTTAGGGCACAATGTCCATAACGTGTATAACAGTCTTGGCAGAGGTGGATGCGATTAATTATTCAAAAAGATCTATTAAGCTATTTTATTTTTTGGGCAGATAGACTAAGAATGATTAAGTGTTACTTAAAGACGAACACTGCCCCCATCAATCTGAATTGCATCACACTGCTGACATAGGATGTAAATATCCCAGGTTTAACCTGACCTTGACCTACTTCGCGGACTCCGGTCCCTCCGCCCCACACCCATCCACCAGACTCTGCTTCACTCATCCCTTCTACCTTCACCCACACACGCCCTCACCTCCCAGGCCCATCCACGCCCACCGTGCATGCGTGCCCCCCCCCCCCCACTTCAGACTCTAAGGTATAACTGTGCCTTGTGCATAACAAATTATTGTGCTCTCCCCCATTTCAAGAATTCCTGCACACGCCCGAAGCCCTGCAGATTGCTTTAAGTGGGCGTTTTAGCCTATGTTTGTTATTTCTACTAAATTTTTACAGATTTATTTATATGAGGCGGAAAGTTTGCACCCAGCAAACGGCGTAATTTAAATCCAATATATCCATATATTCCGAGTTATCTATTTAAATCTGTATGTACTATGAGCATGATTGCCTTATATATACGAATAAACTTACTAACTCTGGGAGTAAAAATTGCATTCTTCCTCAATAAGGAGGGGGGGGCCCGGTTTCCTAGCCCCCACCCCCCGTCCCCCAGCAGTCGCAAGTTTATTTCCAAATTTCTGGATCCGCCCCTGCTACCCGTGCTCACCTTGACATGTGCTGCTCAACGCTTCCTGGCGACGTTAATAAGCTCTTTCTGTTTGTCTACTTCTGTCACCAGAAGATGACACTTTTGTCTAGTTAGGTTTCCTTTTCATCTCCTTCTGTTATTGCATCCGGACAGAATCAGATGATTATGACAGTTGTTGAGTTCCAAAATGAAGCGTCATTATCCGGTAGCCGTCAGATGGCCTCACAACTCCAGACCTTACTGTCGCGACGCCTAACTATGGGGTGCTACCCTAGACGCGAGTGCCTATTCCACGTGGTGGAATAGGCACTCGCGTCTAGTGCTACCCTAGCTGAAGCGGTGAGCTTTCGAGATAGCTTACACCCACAAAATTACCTTAGCCAGAAAATTAAGATTAAGTCTAAAATGTAACTTAAGTTTAACATCCATGCATACATAATACGGGGCCAGAGCATTAATATGATTGACAGGTAATGCGGGCAGCGAGGGAGTTGTTTTTGAACTCCTTGGGCCAACATCAAAGGATGACCTGATCACGAACGACAGTAAACTCAGCGATGTTGTGGAGTAGAGCCAAAGAGGGAAACAGTGGGTGGGTGTTGGCGCGGCGGTATAGGGCATAAGGGGGAGGGGGGGGGGAGTAAGGGAAAGTGATTCTGTACTACTCTTCGTTAGCATTTGCTCACCCATCAAAATGTCAGCAACGGCTGATTTGCATACGGCACTTGCGTCTACAAATGCACCCTACATAAAGTTCGTTTTTTTACGAATTATAAAATTATATTTTCATATTACAACCACAAAGGTGTCAACTGATATTTTTTGGGGACCATATAAGTTCCTCTATATATTTGCTTTCACTTGATAGCACATGATACGTTCTAGATATAGCCGGTATTTACGTTTCTCTACCCCAATGTCGTTCCTCTTCCCGAAAGACTGACTTTACCCACTGTTTGGTAAATTCAAGTGGACCATCATGTGATAGATAAACGTTTGTTGAGAAAATTATTTATTATGAAGCACTTCCTGCCTGCCAAGACTGAGTACCTCCGTAACTTCCTGTCTCTTGTCAGCTTGTCAAAAGGCAACACACGACACACATGTCAAATTGTAGTGTGTTGGGACATGAAGACGTCCGGACGTGAATGCATGCAATGGTTTTCTCCCTGACGTCCCGGCATCCAGACGTGAAAACGTAATGGTTTCGGCGAAGACGTCCGATACGTCCAGACGCGAGGACGTCAATTTACTTCCACACAGGAGAGCTCCAAGGCGCGCTGGCGTCCGGACGTGTCTACGTAATGGGCTGGACTTTACATTTGCTTTGATCGCTTCTATGATATGCCACTTTAAAGCAGCCTACTTACATGAGCCATCTTAGATTTTTTACATTTTAGAATGAAGACAAAGAGTATCTCAAAATTATTATGCATATATGTTTTATATCTCGTTGATTCTGTAAAACAACAATTTCGACATAAAACTACACGGGCGAGTTTATCGCGCGCGGACGGCCTAGCGAGCCGCGGAGGACATCACACAGAGTACCGAACAGCGAACAGGCGCGCAGTGATATAAAGCCGGCCACCAACTTCTGCTCCGGTTGCTTCTCTGCAGATAGCCCACAGGCTTTCAGGATTTAAATTCTGACAGAATATAATACTGATTTGACATGGAGATTGGCAATATAAGCATTGCGGAACATATTGCTTTAAGGCAATGAAATTAGCTGAAACGCCTCGATAAGATAATGATAGTGAAATTAAAGGATGTTATACAACCACCCAGCCTCAGAGGCCGGATTCCGAGATGAAGCCGTACTGGGCTATGATGGCATTATGGGGAAGGTTGGTTGGTTGGCTGCTTATTTAAGACGCTGTAACCATTTCATATCTGATGATATCGCATCAATGTGAGAAGGAAGGCAAAGGCGGAACCATGTCCCCCGGGGTGACTATTAGAGAGAAATGCCACACAACGTGACGTGCCATGCGTGCTGAGATAAACCCACCTGGCAACAGAAGCAATGACATATGTCCCGCGTCCGAAGCTTGATAAGATCTGGTCGATTTTACCCTGACAGATTACAAATCACAAGCGTTTAGCAGTAGCCAATCGCAAAGTAGGATGGCATTATCCAGTAGATGATCTCACACCGGGCAACATGCAGCCAGAATTGTGCAAGACCATGAATTTAAACCCATATATTCCGTAATTTGTGGTATTACCAACCTCGTCTCCATGTCAAATAAGTATATTCTCTCCAGAATTTAAATCCTGAAAGCCTTTGGGCTATCCGGAGGGAAGCAGATTTGTTCACCGGAGCAGAAGTTGGTGGGCGGCTTTATATGCCTGTGCGCCTGTTCGCCGTTCGGTAGGGTCATCAACGCGGAAAACTTCGGAAAACTTCTTCGCAGCGGAAATTCCGAACTTTTTTGCACGATTTCGCAGGTATTCCGCAGATAGTTCGCGTTTTATTGAGACCCGTTCGGTATTCTGTGTGATGTCGACCGCGGCTCGCTAGGACGTCCGCGCACGATATAAATAAACCGCGTAGTCTTATGTTGAAATTGCTGTTTTACAGACTCAAAGAGATAACCCCATCACTACCTCAATCCAGTGTGTTATATATGAAGACATAACTGGAGTAATGCTAGCCTCAAATTAATTATAGGTAATTTAGCTCATCGTTCAAGAATATAAATTGTCCAAACTAAACAGGGCTTGGTCATTTCGGCTAATCATGTAAGACAGAAATAGCCAAAACAAGCACCTGTATGATCTTGTATTATTGAGGTTCGTTGGATCATTGTAAACCATTTGCCAGAATGGCCTGAGTAACAGTATTCTATGATCAGGACCTAATTGCCACATGAGAATGAAGTGAAAAGCCAGTCCTTCTCAAGAATGAATCTGAACATTTAATTGGCCTTAACATAATTCACATATAAATGTCCTGCAAGAAAATATAACTTTCCAATGGAATGAGCTTATATACCGCAGGTAGTCATATTTATAAATGTGCCTTAACCTAAATAATTTGCAAAGAACTTTTACTGTATAGTGTACTGCTTGATATTGTTAATGGCATTGGTTGTCTGTGATAGTAAATAAATAATGGCAGCAATATGTATTTATAATGCATACGAAACTTTAATAAAATAAATCTTGATCAAATTGAATCATATATTTTAATTATTTTACATTTATAATGCATCACAAACATAGACATTGATAATAAACATAACAATGATGGATAGAACCCATTTTGCATTCATGTGATTTATGCAGATGACTTCATTCAATATAATTCTGGAATGGTGGTGTTTTCTGTCACTTCCTTAATCTATATACATTAAATTGAAATGAGCAATACAATTAACATAAAAGCAAGGCTACTTTTTCCTGTGAAAACAAAGTACCGATACTTCATTCATTATGAATACAGGTAATACAGAATATATTCCATTAATCTAGGATATTTCACATACCAATTAGTAGTGATACATTTCAAAAGTTACAACTTATTTAATATTACAAATGTTTCAATTCTTAAATTAACTCAATAAATGCAAGTCCATTCATTGGACATGAACCCCACTATTCAACAATGGCAAGCACTTACAATATTTAAATAACTTAGGCTGGCATATATGTTTTCTATGCAACTTATTGCAGACTATGAACTTATTTGATCTGTTCCAAGCAGTACAATTGCTACCTTGAAGCTTGAAAATTGTTGTATATTTCTTATCTGAAAAGCAAGTTTTCCTTCTTTATGAAATGAAGTCACTAAACATAATTTAAACACATATCTAGACTGACATTTTTTGGTTACATTTATTCGAAATTATTCTAATTGCCCTTCCAAATGGGCACATCTTGACTCCCCTCGAGGGTATATCTCTCTAACAACCCAAAACCACCACATGCCCCCGCCCCTTGCAAAAGTAAATTAACTCTTCTACAGTTAAATTACCAGTACATAAAAGCTTCACCTTTTTAATATTCTATTGCCATCTAAAGTGACCACCCTCTTCACCCTCAGTTCTCGATCGAAAGTACCGCGTATCTCTCAAGCAACCCATTCCCCGCACGTCGCACGCCCCCCCCCCCCCCCTACCTCTTCCCTTCTCTGCTCTGATAGCCGAAACCGCCTACCGCTGCCTTGCTTGTGACTAAGGGCGTGATCGATTCGCCTCTTCCAAAGTCTACCTCTTCCGGAAGAGTGCATGCAGTACGATCGTTTTGCCTCTTCTATTCCGAGAAGACCTCTTCTGCTCTTCCGCCCAGGTAGGTGGAAGAGAGAAGAGGTAGAGGCTATTCCAAGATGGCTGAAGCTAACTATGCAATATTCGCTCAGTGTGACAAAATAGGTTTTAGGGGAAATACATGAATGAAACAATGAATAAAATTCTGTGAAACATATGTAAGACCTTTTATTTTGTTATTTGAAAGATATGTTTCAGGTATATGAGGGCCCATATATGCAGTTACCCATGTATCTATCTGTTGAAGTTGGGCGATAATATATGGACGTGGGCGATAAATTGTGAGCTATAAGTGAGTTTCCGTTGGCCATATTGAAACTACTCTTCCAACTCGTCAGACGCGATCGATTCATCGCTCATATTCTCTATTCTTGGATGAGCTCTTCTCTTCCTGGAAGAGTTGAGTCGATTATACTCTAATTCTGCAGTTATGGCTAAATTTCAACAGTCACAACGTTAAATTTTGACATAATAACTTTGCGTAAGATACATGTGTGCACATTACCATATTTAATTAACTTAATCACAATCTTAACTAGCATTTTACTCACATTTGTGACTCGAGTGGCTGGTTGAGGCACATCCATCTTCCGCTGGTTTACCCGCCCTGATGGAAAGGGGGCTATGACGCGTATGACGTAGTTGTACGGAATTCCTTACAGAAAATGGTGGACAATAACAGACTGTATACGCGGAGCCGCGGCAGCGCCGCGCAGCGGCAGTCTGCGGAAGAGACTACTTAATAACCGTTCCCAAGTTGACGTCATACGGAAGGACCGTCGCTTTCCACTTAACCCACATGTCGCAAAAATAGTCTTGTCAAGTGATGCTATATTGAGGGCCCCAGAAGGGCTTTTTCGAAACGGCGATTTTAAAATCGACAACGCGACATTGGGGTTGTCCTAGAATCGACATGCGACATAAGACTTAGCGACACGCGACATGGAACTTTTCTTAAAATCGACACGCGACATGGACCTTTTCTTAAAATCGACACACGACATGGACCTTTTCTTAAAATCGACACGCGACATGGCTACCCCCCATCAGGGGCCCTATATTGGTGTGTTAAGCCGCGTACGAACACAGGAAGGCTACATTAAACGCAAGAACATCATGGGATGATGCAAATGTGCCCTACTACTCATATATTAATATACTGATATACTGATCACGAAATAGGAGACCAGTAAATCTGGATCGATATCTGGCGTTTAACCCCCCCCCCCACCCCCTCTCCCTTGAAATTGCATACATGTAGAGGGTGAGATCATGAGACTTTGTACTTTAAATGGTCACTCTCCGCCCCTCTTTGGTTAGACCGTTACCCCCCCCCCCGCCCCCCACCCATCCTTTTTACCAAATCGTGCATTCGCGCCTGCGGGTGACTGTGAGAGGTTACAAAGTAAATACATGAGGCTATAACGGGGAAGAGGAAGAGGCCACATAAATCACTACAGGGGTCCACGGCGAGGGAGCCACAGACCGTGACGCCGTGACACCACGTAACACGCGGACAAACCGCTACTTCCTGGTAGGGGACTGGGTACAGTCGGACAGTGTAATAAACACTGCAGGCCCCGCAGGGGCGGACACGCATGGTGGCCGACTAGCGGCCTAAGCAGCCAATCACCAGCTCGGTGACCTCGGGCGGACTGACCAATGAGGGGTATATATCGCCACGCCCACACTGGTCAGTCTGAACGGGTACAAAAAGGGCAAAGGCCAGGAACTCGGGGTTCCACGTACCGACGACCTGAAGACGACACGACTCTCCCTCCCCCGACGACTCCAGGACCCACGACAGACTGCAAGGTATAGCCCATAAGTTCTTGCATCTTTTCTTAAAATCGACACGCGACATGGACCTTTTCTTAAAATCGACACACGACATGGACCTTTTCTTAAAATCGACACGCGACATTAACCCAGGGCCAGGATATTTTGTAGGATGTAATTTACTGCGGCGCCGCAGTAATTTTTCCGCGCCGATGTAGTTGGCGGAGGCATGTAGGTGAAATCTGTCACGTTATTATCAAAGACCTTACCTCATAGATTCAGAAAATGTTTAGTCCGATGATTTTGGTATCCAAATAAGTGTGTAACGTTGCATAAACCATTCCGGGCGGCAGCCTCAGCTCAAATGGCTGCTTTCTCGGCATGCCGTAATCTCGCCCCCCGCCAGCCGAGCGTGAAGTCTCGCGGTGGAGGGGGGGGGGGGGTGCATTAGCGTGCGGTGCCAAGCGCCGAGGAGCTGGCTTCACTCTGGTTGGGGAGAGGGGTGGGGGTGTGGCAAGACACAAGGAAAGTTTATCGCTACCGTTTCATTCATGTAGGGTTGGGTGTTACTGGGCTTCTCTGCACACAGCCATACGAGGTGGCGAGCAAAGGGGATGGGTAGGGGGAGGGGGGAGTCGGCCAAGTAGAATTGACTTCCTAGTACCATCACATTAACTGTAGATTTCTCTGTGTTATATTTTGGGGAATTGTCATCAAAGGGAGAATCGGACAAGTGGAATTAAATTCGTTCGACCAGCACATTAACAGTAGCCTTTTTCCAGCTTCGCGTTTGGGGAGTCAATTATCAATAAAAAATTGAAAATCAGCAGCGGCCGTAGATCTAGTCATCAAAGGTCGATTCGGACAAGTGGAATTGAATTTGTTTGATTTGTTTGATGACGATATGGTGCAATGTAATGTCTGTGATAGGTGGCTATTCCAAAAGTGTGTTAACATGTCGGTAAATGAGATGGATAAGGATTTCTTTTGTTCGGATTGCTCATGATTAAAATAAATAATAAAATGAAATAAAATGCTTCATTTAACTTACACCGGTGTTTGTGTCTGTTCCTTCACTTGCTCAGGTTTTTAATCCTATTTCGCCGCTCTCAGGTTTTTATTTCTACTAAGTTCGCCGCCCGCCGCCCGCCCTCATGCCTTTCGCACCAACACCAATCGACATTAAGCCAGCCACCGGTCGTAACGGCTTTTTCACACATAATAAATTGACACTCCCCAACATAAGAATTATGCCGTGCGCGACGCCACCCCCCACCTACTAGCTTCCTCGGTCCACTGTCCAGTAACACCCCCACCCCTCTCCCCAACCAGAGCGAAGCCGGCTCCTCGGCACTCGGCACCGCACGCTAATGCACCCCCACCCCCCCCCCCCCCTCCACTGCGAGACTTCGCGCTCGGCTGGCGGGGGGCGAGATTACGGCATGCCGAGAAAGCAGCCATTTGAGCTGAGGCTGCCGCCCGGAATGGTTTATGCAACATTACACACTTATTTGGATACCAAAATCATCGGACTAAACATTTTCTGAATCTATGAGGTAAGGTCTTTGATAATAACGTGACATATTTCACCTACATGCCTCCGCCAACTACATCGGCGCGGAAAAATTACTGCGGCGCCGCAGTAAATTACATCATACAAAATATCCGGGCCCATTAACCCACATAGTTTTTTATCTTACGAAATATATTATATCTAAACTTACCACTGTGTTGATTTTGTACATACGTTGGCAGTTTACCAGGCTAGCTGTACCCGACCGCTCTACCCCAAGGCTACGTAACTTCCCCTAGTGGCTAATTCCCCAGGCTACGTAACTTCCCCTAGTGGCTAATTCCCCAGGCTACGTAACTTCCCCTAGTGGCTAATTTCCCAGGCTGCTTAACTCCTCTAGTAGCTAATTCCCCAGGCTGCTAAACACCCCCTAGCCCGATCCCCAAATAGCAAAGTTAACATTGGTGCAGAATTCTTGACCGAAACATAAACAGTGTTTCGGACGACCCCGATCGGCTAGCCTGACTTTATCGGTCAACATATTTACTTGGATTTTCACATACTTGGCTTCCCTTCCAGTCTGTTGCCTGTGTTTCGTCACATATTGCCCCAACTTGCCCTTCCATTTATGTGCATACTGTGTATAAGTATACATGTTTTAAATATCTATGTCCCTTTCGCCCGCCCGCGTTAACCCCAAAACACGGTCTGGTGTAAAACGAGGAAGTCACTGAGGAAGTAGATAACTTCTGCGGAAGTACTTTCAGGGCTGATGTCCGGCAGATTTGGTGGCAGGTACACATATATAATTGATATGAGCTGAAAGACTTACTTGTTTGCATGCCGTACACGAAAATCCAACTTATTTAGTATCCATTTGACCGAGATATATCCAGTTCTGTCGAACTGTTATTCAAATGACCAATATCGCCGTTTGCGGCCTGCGGAAGTCTCGTCGGCGAACCGAAATCTCGCGCCCGTGGCTGCCAGCCGGGGTGCGAGGTGTCGGCGTGGGGTGTGACGGGAGGGGAGGGGAGGGGGGGGTGGAGAATTGCTGGCCGCGCCGACATGGCTGGTTGGTGAAGCCTGGGCAAGAGTTGGCATGGGTAGTGGTGGTGGGGGGTGGGTGGTTTAAGTGCGGGCGGGTCGGGGGTATGGGGGTGGATCGACGCACAGTGAATAACACATTGGCTAATTGCTGTCTAGACTGTGTCAGGTTTCACATCAAAAGCTCTCACAAGTAACCTATTAATATCACTCGTTCCTCAAATTGCTAGTTTCTACTGGTGTTCAAAGACGACCACCTCATCGTCCAGTATAGAACCTGGACCCCAATGTGTACACTGTGGGGACCCCCACTTCACTAAAACCTGCCCTTACCGGCTCCACCCCTTACCACCCCATGTACAGGCTGTCGCCCCCCACCCCTTACCACGCTGCGAGTATTGCCAACAAGGTCACTATTCTGCCCACTGCCCCACCATCGGGGCGACAGCATCACCAGTCCCCTCCCCAAACTGCTCATACTGCGGGGGTGCCCATCAGCGCACCGGTTGCCCCTCTGCCAACCCCATACCACCCCAACCAGCCCAGATACAAGCCATCGCCCCCCACCCTTCACCGCTCTGCGAGCATTGCAGTCAAAGCCATTACTCCGTCCAGTGCCCCACCCTCGGGGCGACAGCTTCACCAGCCCCCTCCCCAAGCTGCTCCTACTGTGGGGGTGCCCATCAAAGCACCCGTTGCCCATCCGCCAACCCCCCTACCACCCCCACCCATCCCGAGTTCACACCCTCCTGCTATAACTGTGGCGGCCCCCACCTCTCCCGCTCATGCACAGTGAGGCAGGGCAACACGCGCAGGCCCAAATGTGAGAAGTGCGGTGGTGGTCACTACACTAAGTCTTGCGTAACCACGAGGCCCTCAGTGACGTGCAACTTCTGCGGCATTCAAAGCCACAAATGGGCTGAATGCCGACGCCGCCTGTCACAACAGTCTCAAACAAACCCCACCCGCAACAATGGATTAGAACCAGCCCGGTCTCACTCCAGCCAAGGGCCCCAACAGTTAATTGCCCCACCCACCCCAAACCAGGGCTCGGGAAACTAATTGCCTGTGCTGGGAGTCAACCCCAACCCAGCGCGCACTCCGCACATACTGTGGCCACCCGTCCCTTTGTCGAGAACATAATCCCTGTATATGTCTTTCGACAAAAGTATCATGCTCTCATTGATACGGTTGCTACCATGTAACATATCCTATTGTTCAAAATATAAAGAAATTAGCGAAGGACATGTTCGATAGTGTTTACTGGAATGGATTTATTTTCTAATAATTATTGGTTTGACACATTCTGCAGTTTGGTTTCTTAACCATATGGTCATATAAGAGATTTCATTTATGAATGTTCACAGACACATATTCCAGTCATTCTGTCTGATATGAAGCTTTCTTGAGCTGTCATTCGTCTTCTTATATAGTCCAGATATCCGTATACGTTTACATGCTCAGTGTCGTTTTCTGTGATTATCCATCTTTGATTATCCATCTTTGATTATCCATCTTTGATTATCCGTAAACTATAAAATAAACAAATAAATATTCTAAATTGCAGTTACTCTTATTTGACCATTAATCACCACCGAAGTGTTACATGAGCTTGCTTAACACAAATTTATAACCAAAACTACATTTACATCGTTATTTATTACATTATTACACATTCATACCATCTATGCGTCCATCCATCAATTTGTCCTTCTTTTCTTCATAAACATCACTCGCTTATTCTTCTTTTGACTGTTTACGTTTGCTTTGTTTAAATGTAACGGCATAGCACCTTTCACTCTCACACCAGGGGGCTCTCACACCTCACACCCGTACAACAGACGGCGACACCACCAATAGCTACCACTCACACCCACATAGATGGCGCCACCACAACTGTTTGGCGCTTACATGGCTCCCTAAAATTAGGAAGTAATTTTACCTTATCATAGAATTTGAGTACAATACACACATCACTGACTTTGTGATCTATATACACACATCTCACATGCAATTGTCATCAATAATACGACATAATTAGATAAACATACATCTGGTATCTATACGGACACTTCTTTATCATAAGATTTGACCACAATACGCACATCACTGACTTTGTGATCTATATACATACATCTCACATGCAATTGTCATCAATAATACGATACAACATAGCTGAATAAACATACATCTAGCTTTGTATCTATATTAACAACGCATTCCTTAAACGCACTCCTTTACCCTACATGTCGTACATTATGGCTCCTCGTACCTTCAACGAGCAAGACCAGTTTGTGGATGGGTCTCTGGGTCTTATGTTGTAGAGCTCAACCCATTGACCTTTCTGGTCGACGTATTAATTGCTTGCAGTTCGCGGTAAAACTATCAGTTATAGTTCGTTTAAGAAAAAGACACTAGACAAGCAGATTTGGGGGATAGAGCAAGATATAGAAAAGCTAGATATCAGAATAGATCTAAATGCAGCAGAGAGCGCTGATTTGGTAGCCAAGCGCGATGAGTTAAGTTTTGAACTAGAAAAGCTACGCTCCCCCAAGATAAAGGCCACAATGTTACGAGCCCGGGCCAAATATTATGAGGAAGGGGAGAAGCCTAGCAGATATTTTTGCAGCCTTGAGAAAAGAAATTATATAAATAAATTAATCACTAAGCTAGATGTTAATGGCAAAGAGTTGATGGACCCAAATGACATCTTGGTCGAGCAAAAGACCTTTTATAAGAAATTATATTCAAGATGTGACTATATGTCTTCGAAAGGCGACATGAACCAGTTTTTAAATTCCAAGCATATAAAACAGCTCTCAGAACAGCAAAAGGCTATATGTGAGGGAGAAATTACTTTGGAAGAAGTCAAACAAGTTACAAATGGTATGAAGAACAACAAGTGTCCAGGGAGCAACGGACTCCCAAAAGACTTTTATAAGTTCTTTTAGAAGGACATTGGAATACATCTGATGAACAGTCTAAGATATGCATGTCAGCAGGGTACTCTATCTATAACACAAAGACAAGGTATCATTACCTGTTTACCTAAACGAGAGAAACCTAGACAATATCTGAAAAATTGGAGGCCTGTTACTTTACTTAATGCAGATTACAAAGTTCTAGCTGGTGTGCTTGCACTAAGGATGAAAAATATTTTACCAACGATCATCAGTTCGGACCAGAAAGGTTTTTTAAAGAATCGCTTCATAGGAGAAAATACTAGAATTGTATACGATTTAATGCACTATTTAAGAGACCAGAACAAAACAGGGCTATTATTACTCGTTGACTTCGAAAAAGCGTTTGACTCTTTAAGCTGGGACTATACTACACAGCTTCTACATGCATATGGTTTTGGGGATGAGTTTATAAGGTACTATATGTTGTTGTACGAGGACTCGAACAGCTGCGTCATAACAATGGTATATTTTCTGAATTCTTTAGGCTGGAAAGAGGTTGCAGACAGGGTGACCCCCTGTCCCCATACTTGTTTATTCTTGCGGTGGAACCTCTAGCCATGGCCATCAAAAACTGCCCTGACGTGAAAGGTATCCAAATTCGAGAGAAAGTATATAAGTTAGGGCAATATGCCGATGACGCTTTCTTATTGTTGGACGGCAGTGAATCATCTCTACGTGCTGCACTAGGGATCCTTGACTCGTTTTATAAATGTTCGGGTTTGAAAATGAACGTGGACAAAACGAAGGCCGTGTGGTTGGGAAGAAAGCCAAATGGCAGAGATAAAATATGTCCTGATCTATGTCTTGGCTGGGTTACGGAGTCTACACTGCTGGGAATAAAATTCGATACTGACCTACATAAAATGCTGCAAATAAATCTTAGTAGCAAGATTTCAGAAATTCAAAATCTCTTCAGCGCCTACGAGAAGAGAAGTCTCTCATTGAGCGGTCGGGTTACTGTTGCTAAGACCCTGGCTTTGCCTAAACTGGTCCACGTGCTGTCAGTCTTCCCCTCCCCTAGTAAAGCTTATATTAGTCAGCTAGAGGGTATGATTCGGTCTTTTATATGGCGTAAGAAAAAGTCTAAAATCTCGCTCACCCGTTTGGCACAAGAGGCTGAAGATGGAGGTGTTAATCTGACTCATATTCCGTCATTCATCCAATCACTAAAACTTACATGGGTGCGTCGGTTAATAACCACAGACGGCGCTTGGCAAGATTTCTTCACGGACGTGGTGTGTACGAACAAATCGCTGTTTTGGGAAATGGACACTAAATCCTTGAAAGATTGCAAAAAAAATAACTAACCCTTTCTGGGCTGATGTAGTAAAAGCATGGATCCATTTTCGAAATATCTTACCTCCGAAAACACCGTTTGAGATGCCTCTCTGGAACACCCACTTCATGAAAAATCCCAACCTCGTTACCCGACAGCAGGAATTTATAAATAAGGGAGTTGTATATTATAACGATGTACTAAATGATGACGGGTCGCCTTTAGGATGGCAAAGTTTTACGCATAAGTTTAATATTAAACTAAACTTTGCTGACTTCTATAGTCTTATTCACAGTGTACCCCAAGAATGGAGACGGTATTGTCAGCAAGAGCATTCCAAACCATCGGATGTAAGCTGTAAATATTTAGATTTTATGCGGATAAATAACAAAATTTGTAATAAGGCGTATAAGGTGATAGTAAAACAATTACAAGTGTCGAAAACAAACGAAATAAAATGGGCAGAAAACTTGAATCTTAATTTAGAAGAAACCCTATGGAAAACCCTGTACTGCCTACCATTGAAGTGTACGGTTAACGAGAAATTGCGAAGCTTTCAATATCAATTTTTATGCAGAACTATAATTACCAATAAATTTTTGTTTCTATGTAAACTGGTAGACACTGAAAAATGTTGTTTTTGTCATAAGGTTAATGAAACTATAGAACATCTGTTCTGGGAATGTGATGTTGCACAGCGACTTTGGACCAGCTTATCTACAGCGCTAGACGGTAGAAGTGTGCATGTAATAAGTGATAATTTGAATTTTAAATCAGCTATGCTAGGGTTAGAAAACGGACAAAACAAGATACTGGTCAATCAGATATTTATTATTGTTAAGAATTACATCTATACTTGTAAATGGAAAAACTCCATTCCAAATGTGATACATTTGTTAAAACTTATCAAATACTACCACTTGCTAGAAGAAACAGTTGTACAAGATAAGTCAGAAAGATGTAAGCAATGTTTGATTGATAAGTGGAATCCCATCATAGACAAATTGCAATCGACTTGAATATTATGGATTAGTGCTATGGTTATTACATTAAGACACAGTTTCTGTTTGATTTCGCCTTGTTTTTTGTTTTTCTGTGTCTTTTTTCATGCATACAAGTACTTCTACCTCACTGTGTTAATGTAATGTCGACAGAATATGAATTATGTACCGTGCCTTGCCTGTTTCGGAAATAAAAAAAAAAAATAAAAAATAAAAAAAAAATTGCTTGCAGATGAAAAACTACCTGAGGAGGACAGAATACAGGTCCTTATTAGTATTGAAATAATAGACTGACTCATCAAACAACTGTCATAACTCTTTTCTCTCCCAGTAAGAGGGCGCCAACCCCTTGTTCCTCATCCACCGACCAACTCCCGATATTACGGCCCCCGCCCCTCCCTCCCCGAAAGCCGATCCCCTCCTACCCTCACCCAACCATGACGGTGAACGGTATTCACAATCATGTAGTGACGTTAAGATGTGTCATCGGCAGATAACTGCAAGGACAGCAGTTATCTTGTAAAATTAGTCGCCCTCCCTCAGCCCCTTTTTCCCCTCCCTCCTAGTCTGACCGTTTTTCCTACACCTCTTCCGCATTCACCGCGTTCACCGCGCCCCCCCCCCCTATTTAGCATGTCGCCCCTTCTTTACCACCACCTATGAGTGAGGGACGTACTCTAGCAGCCTGCCCGCCTCCCCTACGCCCGCACCCCAAGGACACCAATACATTAATTTGAGAGGCTACCCAGACCAGTGGAGTCACCGAAGCGTTTAGCGAGGGAAAGCCAGTACTAGTGACCACTGAGCGTGTTGAGGCTTGTCTCTTGGCTTGAAGGTGAGGGGAGGCGGGTGGATATAATGGGGGTGTGCGCAGTTCATCCCAGCTGGCTGTTCATCGGATTTCGAGATGAGGGTGCGCGGACGATAATGTCGAGACCATATTGAATTGAGTTCCCTGTTTTCGATTAAGAACATGAGTTCTGGCGTTTATAAGTTCTTCTCTGTGTAGTTGGTACTTTTAAATGTAGCTCTTTAATAGGAAGTGATAGGCTCGTTTTACTTATAACTAATAGTTTTGTCGGGCATCAGGTACGTTGGATGAGATATGGAGACAGTTAGTCTAAAGATTACGATGTAATGGCGTTTCAATAGTGTTGAGTGTTTAATCAGACTACTTTGAGGGTTTGTCGAAGATTTATGTACCCGTTAGTTTATACTCGATCCTCTTTTACGAAGCATGAGGCCCGTTCTTAGACTACCATAGTGCGAGCGACGGGTTGACTGACACGTTTGCACAACACAGCTAGTGAGGCTGCTGTGTGAAGTCATTTGCTGACGGAACATTTCTACCAAAGACAGCTGAAATGAGTCAGATCCCCACCACTGGTTTCTTCCACTCCCTACATTGAGTTGGCTAGAGAAAATTAAGTGTCCATGCCCCTCTGTCCATATCGACGTTGTAATTGGCCCAGGGAACAGATGGTGAGAGACAGAGCCGCTTGGGGTGGAGTGGTTATGCACGCATGCTAAATTTTTAGTGTTGAGGCGATGAGGAAAGGGTGGTTGATGGAGGGGGTTGGGGCGCGTATACTATATTTTAAGAAACGACATAAATATTAAGAAATGAGGCGGGTGTGTGGAGCATTGAGGGGGACATTTGGGGCTGATGCTTGCCTTCTCTATTTTTATAAATGATATCAGGGTAGGGAGGAATGAGGTGTTTTTACCTCTGGGCGCAGGGTAGTGCTATGGTGGTTAAGGTTTATTGGTAACGTTTTATTTAATATGAAACAGGTATGTGTAACATACTGCAATGATAATAGGAAAAAATAAGTTTATGTTTCATTACATTATGAATTCGCATAACTAGAATAACACAATGGTAAAAATGTAGCATTATTATATAAGTTTGTGTATTAGATGCGTCACAGGCAATCAAGTTTATGTTCTATGTTCCATTCGGGGCAATACTAAGACAATAGTGAAACGACATTTTGCATGTTTAGCCTTTCATATAGCATCAAGTTTCTATTTTATGCCACATTCGGGAATTAATAGACAACCGTCAAAAAATACTTATGTATACTATAAATTTCGGTATTTAATGCAAGGAAGCTTACGTTTATGTGGCAATAATAACGCGAATTGTTTCCAGGATGTTGAAGTTATGTATCAACTTACGATGAACTATGAAATAAAGTAATAATCCTGTGTGTATTGCCAGTGAACATCGAATTTAAACCATGTTACACGTAAAATGTTCGGAGGAACATAGATTTTTTTTTTGCAAAGAATTTGGTGTAAATTAAGATTGCGCTGAAAGTTTACCAACGATTAAGAGAATAACGGGTTATAGCTGGCCTTGTTATAACTGTGTGGAAACAAATGTGAAAAGAAACGGTATGATCACAGGAATTAGGTCAGAAATAATCAGTGATGTTGCCATCTCAGAGAGGATGCAGGGGACATACATGCGTTTTCTATTTTTGGACAATACCTTATGTTGAGGGGTGAGGAGTAGAGAGTTGGGTGGTTAGAGAATAGGTACTATGATAGAGAGAATAGGGGCGTGTGTGCACTATTTCTAGCAATGTCAATGTTAGGATATGAGTCGTGTGGGTGAGGAGATTCACCTTTCGGAGTGGAGATGCTTGCATGCTATATTTTTTATAAATGATATCAAGTTAGGAAGGAATGAGGTGTTGCTACCTATATGCGTGGTACTGCTATGGTTGAAGATGTTAAGATATACTTAAAAGGTTTTATTTCATTTGAAAGATTTATGTGTAATATACGGCAATGATTTTAGGAATAAATAAGTTTATGTTTCATTGAATTATAAATTAAATGTTATACAGCATTCGCATAAGTAGGATCAGACAATGGTAATGAGTTTTTGTGTTAGATGATTCATATGCAATCAAGTTTATATTTTATGTACGTTAGGTCAATACTTAGACAATTGTGTAACAAATATGTAAGTATTTTGTAAGTTTTATGTTTCATATGTCATAAAGTCTAAGTTATGTGCAACATTTATGTAGCTCATTAGACAATTATGAAACATAGGTAGCATTCTACGTTTTGCCTTTAATATATCATCAAGCTTATATTTTATGACACATTCGGGTACTTAATAGACAACCCTGAAAAAATAAATATGTATACTATAAATTTCGGTATTCCATTCAAGGGAGCTCAGGTTTATGTAGTAATAATAATGGAAAATGTTTCCATGATATTGAAGTTGTGTATCATCCAACGGTGATATTGAAGTTGTGTATCATCCACCTATGAAATAAAGTAATAATTGGGTATGCATTGTAGTAAACATTAAATTTAAACTATGCTACACTAAAATGTGTGGGGGAACATGGACATTTTGCAAAGCACGTGGTGTAAATTTGGATTGCGCAGCAGTTTGCCAACGAACCAGACAATAACAGGATATAGGTGTCACTGTTATAATCTGGGATGAGACAAATATGGAAAACGGTATGATCAGTGTAGTTAGGTTTGAATGATGAGTGAAGTTATTCATCACAATACAGTGAACAATAAACGAAAGTAATGGCTTTTATGTATAGCTGTTGTACCGGCAGAGTCTCTAGCAATAATTTAATGTGTAATGCTTTAAAGATCAAATGAGAAATACTTAGGCAATAACATATAATTACCAAATCGAATACGAAAGTATTTTGCAAGTTTTATTTTTCATGTCATCAAGTAAAAGTTATGATGTGTTGCATACGTGCAGCTCATTTGACAATTATGAAACGCATGAATAGCATTCTACATGTTTTATCTTTTATATGTCACCAAGTTTACTTCACATTTGGGAAAGACAACCGTGAAAGAAAAATATAAGTTTATGTATTCAGTGTTTCATATGTCATGTTTGCGTATTTATGTAACACTCGTGGAACCCGTAGGCAATGATAACACGAATACATGTGTATACTGTACATTTCTATACTTAATACCGGTAACCTTGGGTTTATGTAGTGATGATGTAAAGGATTGTTTCAATTATGTTAAAGTTATGTATCAGAGTACAATGAACTATGGAATAAAGTAACAATGTTTATGTATGACATTCAAGTAGACATTTTATGTGAACCATGCTGCACGTGTGTCACGATTGACGATTGACGGGTTTGGCGGAACATAGATCTTTTGCAAAGCAAGTTGTGTAAAGTTGGATTGCACTGCAGTTACCAATTTTAAGAGAATAACCCGCTGTATAGGTGTCGTGGTTATAATATATGTTAGACTACTAAGAAACGGTATGATCAGTGTACGTAGGACGGAAAAATGAGTAACATGTTTAATGTAACATGTAGTCTTATGTTTTTTTCGATCGTACATGGCAAGTAATTAAGCTGTGCTTAATGTAACAATGGTAGGTTTAGTAAAATAAAAATTCTATTAAGTTGAAGTTCTTGATCAACATACAACGAACAACGGAAGAAATGGAAAACTTTTGTGTATGAATATTGTATACTGGCCGAAAAACTAGGTGGAAATGTAATGCGTAATTTGTTTACGATCCAATGCGACATAACTTGCGTAGTGCAAGTTGGGAAGCCACATAATAACTTACAGGAAGGAGTTTAAATTAAGATATAATCAGAGTAGTTAGGTATGAACAGCGAGTGATATGTTTAATAAACTCTGTTATGTGATTTTGTTTTCAGTTAGCAAAATATTTGTAAGAATAAGCGCTGCTTCCTTTAGTGATGACGGGTTTAGTAAAATAACCTTTTCAATCATTTCGAAGATATATATCAACATACAGCGAACGACAGAAGAAGGTAATAATTTTTATGTAAAACCTTTGAAGTGAGCATTAAATGCGAACCATTTTGCACGTGTGTGACGATTGATGTGCGGAATGTTTGATCCCATATATCTCTTGTGGAGCAAGGGATGCAACGCGGATTTACACTATCGTTAACCAAACAAAAACGATTGAGTAAATACTTGTTATAGTTGTCGCTGTTATGAGATGTGTTAACACAAGTGTGAAGAAAAGCATTACACGTATACATTTTGTATCGGTAGAGGACCTAAGTGCATATATAATGTAATTTTTTAAAGAACTAATATGAAATCATATACGTGACGTAAGTTAGGGAATAGCATAAAAAATACCTGATAGGACCATTGCTTAATTATCATATGATCAAAATAGTTAGATGTGGATAACAAGTGAAGTTAAATGTTGCGCAAAGTAAGTATAAGCCCCGATTTATGTTGTGATGATAGGTTTAGTACAATAAATGTTTCAACCATGGTGGCGTTCTATACCAATATACGTTGAACTACAAAAGAAGTAAAAACTTCTATGAAAGGCATTATTTCAAATGCGCAGTAAATGTGAGCCATGTTACACGGGTATCCCCAAATTGTGCGAATGAATTTCGGGTTGGTTAATATATAAGACCAGTATGCACGTGTGAATAACGAGTGATTTGTTTAATACGACATGTACTATGACTTTGTTTCAGTGAATGAACTATTGCGCAAGGCAAGTATAAACCCTGCCTTAGATAACTTGTGCAATAAATGCTTCAATCATGGGGGAATTTTAATACGCATCTACAGCGAACGACAGAAGAATGTAATAACTTATATATATAATATATTTCAAGTGAATACTTAATGTGAACCATACATTTACACGTATGTCATGATTGATGTGTAGAATACTTCGTCGTGCATAGATCTTTTACAAAGCAAATATTGTAAACTGGGTTTGCACTACAATTACACAATCGTAAAGTGTTTAAGTAAATAACACGCGATATGTGTCGTTAACATAATCTATGTGTTTAGTCACGCGTGAAAACAAACGACACGCGTATAACTATTTAACAGGTGAACATATGTAATGAGTTATTTGTGAACGAACTAATGGGAAATAATAAATGCAACACAAGTTGATGAATCGAATTATAAATTACGTAGAAGAGTTTTAGTTCATCTAGAATATGATCAGACCAGTAAGATGTAAATAACCCGTTCAATTGTTGTAATATAACATGCGGTGTGTCCACGCTCAGAGATAACTGGTTTATGTAGTGATGACAGATTTATTACAGAAAATGTTCTACTTAGGTTGATGGTATCTTTTAACCAACATTGAATGACAAACGAACGCAGACAACGTATATGTGATAGATTCTAAGTAAAGGATAAATTGTGAACCATACCATTACACTTGTCACGATAGATGTGTGAAGTGTTCGGGGGGCCCATAGCACTTTTGCAAAGCAAGTGATGTAAATCAGCTCTGCACTCCAGTTAACGAAAACTAAACTGATTAAGTAACTGACACGCTATACGTCTCTATATAATGCGTCATTTGGTAAAGCACTGATGCGAAACAGTACGACTAACACGAGGTAGTGAATCGAATGATAAGTTACGTCTAGGAGTTTCTGTTTAGATAACGAGAAAATGTCCAGAGAAGGTAAGTGTGAATAATGAGCGATATCGTTAAGGTAACAAGCAATGTTCTTTTCTTTCTTTTTTGGAATATGTAATCGAAGTAAGCTCTGGTTTATCTATTCATGATGACATTATCAAACAAAATCTTTGAATAACCACTGAACTTGTACTGGATGTATGTACGTAAGTAATCAACAAGGGAATGCTTGATGTAGATCCAACTTTAATGACACCAGTCCTTGTTATGAAGTGACGTTTGGATCTTTCCACGTAACGATCTATGGGGTGGGCATAATTCACACCACGACTCAGTGAGTTTATGTGGAGTCGAGCAATAACCGAATTGTCTCATCATCAACTATCTGTCTGGTGCGAGGTCCTTCATCATCGAATTTGTCACGATGTATATATAAGATGGACATCCCGCAGTTTCCGCGGTAAGGCCGTCTCTGTAGTTTACCGTTACCCCACTGAACCGACGTACGTGCGGTCTCTGAAAACCAACGAATCGTGTCATCATATCATTAGTCTCAATGAGGGCGGCCCCTCTTTAAAATCTTGCCTTCTTTCTAACCGAGTGCGTTTTCTTTCATTGCATCTTGTGACTGAAATCTTTACAAACCCGATGCGTATCAGATAAATTACAAAGTTCATAAAGTGAAAACATAAAATGTGAGTGTAAACATTGACCACAATTTTAAGATATCACAACGAAACAAACGAGTGAGGGATAATTTAACACTTGGCAATTATTTGTAACAAGTTAACTCATTTTGAATGAAGTGATGGGCTTCCCTAACGAAAATATTTATGAAACACGTTTTAAGTGAAACATTATGTTAAATACTGAACATCGGTTGATAATGTAAGACTTTCGCAAAAGTACAATAATTTGTGTAAGTGATGAAAACGTGGTTTGAACCATGCATACCATCATTACCTAAAAATGGAGTCAGTCTGTAGAGGCTTTACTGAAGAAGCAGAAGCAGAAATACGACTCTACGAAAAACTGTAACTATAAGTAATGTAAAAAGAAGTTTGTGCAATCACTTATGTTTCATTTGTAAACCATTTATTATTGATGAAGGCAATTTTATGTGACGCGTGATTCCTTGTGCGTAAGTCAGTCACAGTAGTGATGCATTACATGTTTCATATGCAACGGATGTCACTTATGTACGCGTTATCAACGAATGTTCATTTTAAATGTTTCTATTGTATTAACTATGTACGCGTTTCGAGTTCTTTTATACTCGATGCATGCAATGCATCAAGTATATTTATACAAAATGAGTCGAAACGCGATGTCGAAATGAATTTTTATAAAAATAGAGAAGGCAAGCATCAGCCCCAAATGTCCCCCTCAATGCTCCACACACCCGCCTCATTTCTTAATATTTATGTCGTTTCTTAAAATATAGTATACGCGCCCCAACCCCCTCCATCAACCACCCTCTCCTCATCGCCTCAACACTAAAAATTTAGCATGCGTGCATAACCACTCCACCCAAGCGGCTCTGTCTCTCACCATCTGTTCCCTGGGCCAATTACAACGTCGATATGGACAGAGGGGCATGGACACTTAATTTTCTCTAGCCAACTCAATGTAGGGAGTGGAAGAAACCAGTGGTGGGGATCTGACTCATTTCAGCTGTCTTTGGTAGAAATGTTCCGTCAGCAAATGACTTCACACAGCAGCCTCACTAGCTGTGTTGTGCAAACGTGTCAGTCAACCCGTCGCTCGCACTATGGTAGTCTAAGAACGGGCCTCATGCTTCGTAAAAGAGGATCGAGTATAAACTAACGGGTACATAAATCTTCGACAAACCCTCAAAGTAGTCTGATTAAACACTCAACACTATTGAAACGCCATTACATCGTAATCTTTAGACTAACTGTCTCCATATCTCATCCAACGTACATGATGCCCGAGAAAACTTTTAGTTATAAGTAAAACGAGCCTATCACTTCCTATTAAAGAGCTACATTTAAAAGTACCAACTACACAGAGAAGAACTTATAAACGCCAGAACTCATGTTCTTAATCGAAAACAGGGAACTCAATTCAATATGGTCTCGACATTATCGTCCGCGCACCCTCATCTCGAAATCCGATGAACAGCCAGCTGGGATGAACTGCGCACACCCCCATTATATCCACCCGCCTCCCCTCACCTTCAAGCCAAGAGACAAGCCTCAACACGCTCAGTGGTCACTAGTACTGGCTTTCCCTCGCTAAACGCTTCGGTGACTCCACTGGTCTGGGTAGCCTCTCAAATTAATGTATTGGTGTCCTTGGGGTGCGGGCGTAGGGGAGGCGGGCAGGCTGCTAGAGTACGTCCCTCACTCATAGGTGGTGGTAAAGAAGGGGCGACATGCTAAATAGGGGGGGGGGGCGCGGTGAACGCGGTGAATGCGGAAGAGGTGTAGGAAAAACGGTCAGACTAGGAGGGAGGGGAAAAAGGGGCTGAGGGAGGGCGACTAATTTTACAAGATAACTGCTGTCCTTGCAGTTATCTGCCGATGACACATCTTAACGTCACTACATGATTGTGAATACCGTTCACCGTCATGGTTGGGTGAGGGTAGGAGGGGATCGGCTTTCGGGGAGGGAGGGGCGGGGGCCGTAATATCGGGAGTTGGTCGGTGGATGAGGAACAAGGGGTTGGCGCCTTCTTACTGGGAGAGAAAAGAGTTATGACAGTTGTTTGATGAGTCAGTCTATTATTTCAATACTAATAAGCGCCTGTATTCTGTCCTCCTCAGGTAGTTTTTCATCTGCAAGCAATTAATACGTCGACCAGAAAGGTCAATGGGTTGAGCTCTACAACATAAACAACCTGCTGTCAAGTATTAATTGTCTTCTCTAACCGCTCCTCCCATGGCAGCTATAGCTGTAGGGATAACAGATTTGGAGGGAGGGGGAGAAAGGGGTATCGGGGCTAAGAGAGGGCGACTGATTTGACAAGATAATTATGGAACTACTGTCCTTGTAGTTAACCCGCGATGACTCATCCATGACGTCACTCCGTGATTGTGAAATGCCGTTCACTGTCATGGTACGGAGGGTGTAGTAAGGGGCCTAGCTAGTTGAATCGGAGGGGGGGGGGCAGTGGATGAGGTAGGGGGGGGCGTGAACAGGGGAGGGGAGGAAGGGTGATGTGCATAGGTGGGGGGGGGGGTGTGAGTTGCCATTCACGCGCCAGGTGGCGATGGGAGACCGCCGCGCATTCGCGCCGGCAAAAGCGTTACCCCCAAGAAGCGTTACCCCCAAGGAAAGTTACATCAAACCGTGCCCCTTCCTACTACTCACGTCTTCCATTGCGATCAAGAGTTGGGTCAGCCATCAAGAGCTTCACCTTTCGCACAAATCCATCCTCTGATGGATATGCTTCAATGATGCGAGCCAGTCGCCAATGACTCCGATGTTCATGTTCATCTTTCAAGATCACAATGTCGCCAATAGTCATGTTGCGTCGAGGGCGATTCCACTTCTGCCTGTATTGCAGAGTTTGCAGATATTCTTTTTTCCAAAGTGACCAGAATTCGTTTGTATTGGAGACGGCGCCATTGTTTCCGTGCGTACATATCTGTCTGCTGGAATTGTCCGGGCGGAGGAAGAATAATTTCCGATTTCATTGTTAGCAGTTGATTTGGACTAAGTGGCAGCGGCGAAGCACCATCATTCAATTCCGTCACGGTAAGTGGTCGGCTATTTAAAATAGCTGTTACTTCACACAGTAACGACCCTCGCTTTTCCCATGACGAAAGAGCAATAAACATCCCCTTGTTCATTAATCAGGCGTAGATAGGAGCACTGGCTGTATCCAGTAATACTGGCATCAGAGAAGTGATGCATCTCTGATCTGACCACTGATCCGAACTCCTTTGGTTTCATGCATCGCTGTATTTCGAGGGTTTCGAGGTCCTTCAAGTCATTTCGCCATTGTCCCAATCGAAATCTCAGTTCATCAGGCTGAGAGTCATCCCAATCTAATTTTGTCCTACACATCTCCTGCAATATCTGTTTGGCAATCAGCAGAACTGGCGCAAGAAACCCAAGGGGCTCAAATATACAGCTCACGATTGAAAGAACATTTCGTCGGGTAAGCGGTTTATCATTTAATACGATACGGAATTGAAGCGTGTCAGACACTATGCACCATGCTATTCCCAACGCTCGTTCTATGGGAATGTTGCGTGTCGCAGGTCGAGGTCACGTATGTTCTTAGCTTTGTCAGCTGATGATATAGTCTCTATCACATCCAAAGGGTGTGCTAAGAATTTGTGGACTCGTAAGCCACCATTGGCCAATAGTATTTTGGTCTGGGCAATGAGCTCAACGGATTCGTCTACAGTTGCTGTCGATTTCAATCCGTCATCAACATAAAAGTTTCGAAGCACAAATTTAGCGGTCTCTGATTCAATATTAGTCACGTTGTCCTTTACGATATGTTTCAGACCGAAGTTGGCACAACCAGGAGATGATTTAGCTCCGAAGAGATAAACGTTCATTCGGAAATCCACTGGCTCTGATTCGAAATCTCCATTTTCCCACCACAGAAACCGCAGATAGTCTTTATGTTCTACGTTAACCTTGAATTGGTGGAACATTTGGTGTATATCACAAGTGAATGCCACGGGTTCCTGACGGAATCTACAGAGCACTCCTACTAGACTGTTCAGTAGGTCCGGTCCTTGTAAGAGGAGATCATTGAGAGATATGCCATTAACCTTGGCGCTGCAGTCAAAGACAACCCGTATCTTTTGCGGATTTTTCGGGTTGTAAACACCATGGTGAGGTATATACCACACATGCCCATCGCACTTCGCAACCTCATGGTCCGGAATCTTCTCAGCGTGACCTTTCTTTATGATATCCTCCATAAAGTTCACATAATCAAGACTATATTCACTATTCTTCTTCAGACGACCTTGCAACTGACGTAAGCGTCGTAACACCAGGCTGCGATTGTTAGGGAGGATGGGATTATCCGTGTTAAATGGCAGAGGCATTTCATAAAACCCGTCTACTCTTTTATGAATAGTATTATTCAGAAGTGTCATGAATTTATTATCTTCTTGCGACAAACAGTTGGAGTCACTTTGTCTCTCAGAGAAGTCCAGCTCCATCATTTGAGTCACCTTGAACGGATCTATGATTTCCTTCACTCCGGTTTTGATAGCAAACTGTACCAGATGAGGAACAGTGTGGTCTTTGTCTGGTTGTGGCGATGTATTATCATACTCAGTTGGTGTTAGTATAGGCGGTACTTCACATGTAAGGATTCGATGGCTGATCCCTATCGAATCGTATTCGGCGGATGATGCGTTCACGGTGCCAACGATGCTCCATCCCAGATCCGTTCGTTGTCCGTATGGTTCATTGTTGTCAACTGGTGGTATAACGTCACGTGGAAGAAGTGCTCGCGAACAGTTGTATCCGATTAACAATCCAATTTCACACTCCTGTAAAGGCATAAGTTCGGTAGCAAGAGGCTCAAGATGTCACAGTTTTGCTACAGCTGGAGTGGGAATATGAGAACGATCTGCTGGTATGGCATCTCTGGAATAAGTCTCCGGCATGGTAATATACTATGTGCTGTTGCAACCACGTATTATTAGTCCTTTCAACTTCATACATTCAATCAGGTGATCTTGAGCAGTCATGGTAGATAGTTTAAGTTGGACAGTAGGTCCATGTATCCCTAAAGCATTGCAAGTGTCTGTCAGAATAACACTTGAATCTGACTGAGAGTCTAGCAAAGCGTATACCATTCTCTCATTGGTTGGATTGTCAGCGTGTGAGAGCAGAACCGGAACAATCAGCGACGTTTTACTGCTATCCATGGTTTTCAGATTACTTGTAAACGTGGTGGTTGTCTTGGGTGTGGTAAGGTTCTCCCTATTAGGCCTGACATCAACGTTGGCAGGCAATCGAATGTCTTCATGCAAGACAGTAGGATGTAGCTTACTGCAGATTTTGCATGTCAATTTCTTCCGGCATTCATTCGCCTTGTGACCCGGCACTAGACAGCTGAAGCATAAGCCCTGTCTCCACATGAACTGTTTCCTCTCTCCTAAAGGTTTAGACCATAACACTTCGCAATCTTGAGACTCAGGATGCTTCCGACAAATAGTGCAGGGGCGAATCCTCTGGTACGGTTGATCCGTGCGGACGTTGGTGGCGAAGGATTTGCCACCTCTTACTTGCAAACTCTCCGGTCGAAACGGGTTTCTGTCGAGGGGTTCAATTGCATTTAGAGATGTAACTGGGTCGCATGCGATGTTTGCTTCCTTGACGATGAAACTCTTAAAGTGTAAAAAGGGAGGATAAGATCTGTGATTGATCTTATATTCTGCAACAATTCGACTCCATCTGGTGACTAGCCAGTCGGGTAGTTTTGCTAATATCTGATTTTCTCTCATGTCGTTTAAGATGGAAAGATTGTCGCAAGACTCCATGGCCGCCTCACATTGGCTTAAAAAGTCTCCAAATCTCCTTAAAGCTTGGCCGTCTCGAGATGTGATCTTGGGCCATTGAGTGAGCTTGCCTCGGAATGCCTCGGACAATATGAAGGTATCTCCATAGCGCTCATGGTGTAAGTCTCTGGCCTCGTAATACGAGTTGTCATTTGACAAGAGGAAAAAGCCTTCGACGGCTTCCCTTGCTGCACATCCTAAATAATTATTTAGGTAATATAGTCTTTCAGAGAGGGTAATCCCTCTTCGGTCGATGAGAATGTCAAAAGCTATTCTCCATGCGGGGTATTTTAACGGGTCTCCAGTAAAGATGCCTGGTTCTGGAGGTGGCGGTCGACTGTACAGGGTTGACTCTGCTGATGTTACTCTTTGAGTGGTAGGTAGGATGTTTCCACCCTTTGTACTTGTATCCAGTGGAGGCTGCGCGTTGTCACTGTCCAGGTAGGTGCGAGGAATGCTATGTTTAGGTACAACATCTTGGGCATTGGGGTTCCAACCAATAAAGGAGCCACTGACATGTGTATTTGGTTCTATTTTGTCACTCTCAGGTTTAACTGGGTAGAAGCTTTTCTGAGGGACTGACCTATCTGCTACAACATCATACGTGGTAGGCTTAGGTTTAACAGGTGGAACCACAAGTTTATGCACAACAGAATCAGGATTGTCAATTGGAACCAGTTTTAAACTATCTCTTTGTTGCTCAATATAATTTTCAATATCAGTCTTCTTATCTTCAAATGAAACAGATGCTTTCTCAAGTACATCAGATAGGTCAGCATCATTCTCCAATTTAACAATCACATCCAGCTTTGCCTTTGCAATATCCAATTCATTAACTGTCTTGATACGCCCATATTCTGCTCTTTTCAATTCAATTTCTGCTTTCTTAGAAGCTTCTAAGTCCATATACTTCAATTTAGTTCGAAGAGTTGCAGCTATTGTAGCAACATCAACCTTGTTAGATATCCCAGAGTTAACAGAGCTTCTATCTCTATGTGAACGTAGTGAACTCTTTGACCTGTTATCTTTACTGTGACTAGATCGAGATTTAGTTTCACTCAACCTGTCAAGGTTAGAAAGACATTCTCCAACTCTTCTTATGAGTTCATAATTTAGTTTTTCAACTTCTTCATATTTCTGATATACTTCAGTCTCATCACTGTCAGACAATAACTTAGCCAGCTTTTGATAAACTTCACAAATATTCATCATAGCAAAATCCAGTTTAGTCTGTTGAGACTTAAGCGCTGCCACCTCACACTGTGGATATTCTGATAATATTCTTTCTGTCAAGCTTGCTTGCTTTCGCCATTGCGATACCAAAGTCTTAAAGTTACGTTGTAATTGAATAATCTGGTAATTGACACCTTTTTCAGTCATTTTACGCTCACGCACATCAATAGTTGGGAGTATTTCATCCCTTTCTGACAATTTACTCTCACATACATCTATTGTTGAGAGTATTTCACCCTTTTTTACATCAGGTTCGGTGTCATCATTCTCACGATCAACGTTTTCACATTCATTTCCACTCATTTTACACAAATACAGATGAATTTGATCTATAATATACCAAGTCTAAACAAAGACTCATATACTGGTAAGTAAAATAAATCCAATGGAAATCAAGAACAAATATAAGATCACAATGACCGACTTGGATAAGTATAACTTATATAAATTAGTATCGGCACCAATTAGCCATTATTACATGCTTAGATCTATATGATATTATGGATACAATATAAACCAAGATCATATATAAGATTATAGCAAACTCGAATACTGATTTAAATGTATATAAATAAATATGATAATTTCCAAATTACATAATTGACAGACAGTTTTGAAAGATGTTTACTGTAACATATCTTATTGTTCAAAATATAAAGAAATTAGCGAAGGACATGTTCGATAGTGTTTACTGGAATGGATTTATTTTCTAATAATTATTGGTTTGACACATTCTGCAGTTTGGTTTCTTAACCATATGGTCATATAAGAGATTTCATTTATGAATGTTCACAGACACATATTCCAGTCATTCTGTCTGATATGAAGCTTTCTTGAGCTGTCATTCGTCTTCTTATATAGTCCAGATATCCGTATACGTTTACATGCTCAGTGTCGTTTTCTGTGATTATCCATCTTTGATTATCCGTAAACTATAAAATAAACAAATAAATATTCTAAATTGCAGTTACTCTTATTTGGCCTAATCACCACCGAAGTGTTACATGAGCTTGCTTAACACAAATTTATAACCAAAACTACATTTACATCGTTATTTATACTTTACTTGCATAACACTCATGTTTATCACTCTCATTATTACACATTCATACCATCTATGCGTCCATCCATCAATTTGTCCTTCTTTAATTTCTTCATAAACATCACTCGCTTATTCTTCTTTTGACTGTTTACGTTTGCTTTGTTTAAATGTAACGGCATAGCACCTTTCACTCTCACACCAGGGGGCTCTCACACCTCACACCCGTACAACAGACGGCGACACCACCAATAGCTACCACTCACACCCACATAGATGGCGCCACCACAACTGTTTGGCGCTTACATACCATTTGTGCCATCGGGGCACCACTCCTTTTTTCAACCCTCAGCAAGTCACCCGCCATTACTACATCGAGCACCCAACACGTGCAGATCGCCAATGGCAAACTGGCCGATGTTCTCGGCAACGTGACGCTCCCAATAGCAATAGACGGCGTCACACGCAACGTTCGCTGTGCTAGACTCACTAGCGCAGGTTGGCGCAAGTGCCCCCAGACAAGCCTGAAAGCAGGATTGTCTGGGGGCACTTGCGCCAATAGCGCAGGATATGATCCTGGGCACCAACTTTCTACAAAAATACAAAGCGATCATTGATTTTGGCTCAAAGAAAATATCCCTTCATCAACCCGCCCCGGCTCGTGCCACAAAGCAATACATCATACCCCCTCACACGGAAGCCATCTGCCAAGCCCACCTGCCGAAAGGCGTCAGGTACCCTAAAGGGGTACAAGGTGAATGCCACTCCCGCAATGGGTTTAACGCCCGCTTCATTGCCGCAAAAGCAGCCGTCCAAATACAGAACAACTGTGTACCGATCAGACTATATAATTTGTCATCCACCCCACTCACCATCAAGTAAGTCCTTAATTCCTTGTGCTTCATTCGTAATTCTTCATTCTTAATGCGTTATTGTTCATTGGGTCTGCGTATTTCTTACTTCTTGGTGCTAAATCCTTATTTTCTTATGCTAGATTTGTAATGCTTGATTGTTAATGCTATATTGTTAATTCGTTCGGCGTATTTGTCAATTCTTAATTTTAAGTGTTAAATGTCAAGTCGTTAAACATTAGTTCCAGGTGATATATTGTTAATACAGTATATGCTCGACACACGTTTTGGGCGTTTGTTCTAAAGTGTGTCTTGCTTCATCTCTTGTGTGTCTCCGCGCCATCTGTCGTCATAACATGGTTATCAGCGCAAATTATGACGACAGAGGCGCCGCGGTAGGGGTTGAAATCGAACGTTATGAGAAAAGGAGTACTCCCGCCTATGAGATGACGTTTTGCAATTCACACCCACTTGGGCGCTTCCGGTTCCTCTTTTCTTGCATATTTTGAACTTATGAATATTCAAACCGATATCTGTATGTGAGCGGGAAAACAGTGAAGTTTTCCGCGCGTGTTGTTCGAGATGTTTCGAATGGACGTGGAACTTTTCGAGAGCGTCGCGCCGAATGATTGCTACTTCAACTGCTGAAAGGAGAAGACCTGCTTTGAATATACAGACTAGATCTACCAGTAAATAAACTATTAGGCTACTTGGCTTGGTATTTGCAACTTGGCAGTCCAGGTGTTTTATTTGACATGTCATGTGCACATCTTGACCTGTCAGTCACTCAGTTGCAGTGACTGTATCAACAGTGATCAGCTGATCAGTGCGGCATCCATAACAATTAACCTGTTAACTGCCTTGGACAGGCAATATAGGGTGAGGGGGGGGGGGCGCTTATGGTCTTTATATAGACATTTGGACCTCCGCCCCCTCTTCCTCCCTCCGTAGGCTAGTCCCATATGAGACAGCCACAACTAAGTTCAGACGCTACAGTTAACAGCCTACTCAGCTAGGCCTACTGTACATAATGAGAGTGAGACTGTCAAACTGTAGGATACAGCTAGGCTACAATTTGAATAGCCTGAATGTTCAGACGTTACAGTTTGACAGTTTGATGCTTACTCACTGTTACAGTCACAAGAACAAGTGTCAAGACTGTACCGTCTGAACATTCAGGCTACAATTTGAATTGCCATGTACAGATCAGCTGATGTCTGATGACGTGATGTAAGCTTAGCGTAAAACTTTGCTATGTTGTACAGGCGGCCCTGACTGTCAACAAGTAGTATATCCCTCCCCTAGCCCTGTTCATGCATACTGAGTGCAATAGTTTTAGAATTTATTTTAGATGTTTTTAACAGTTGAAGCTTTAGGAAAGTGACCGAACAGCAGCTGACTTGTATAACAATTTTGAACAAACAAAATATCAATCTTGCTCCCCCTCTTGTATTTTTAGTTCATTAGTCTAGTATAATATAATTAAGTTTGAAATAAAAATCTGACAATAAACAAATGGCATAAATAGCATTGCTTTTAAGCAATATGATGTAATGTAAATATAGCAACAGCATAGGGTATCAGTTAAATATTGGGTACTGAACAAATCCATCGTCCTGTGTGAAAGTCCTTTAGAAAGAGACTCAAGCATTTTTGAAATAAATCTTTCTTAATAAGACTTACCTATAAATAAAGTGTATTTATATTGTTAATCATGTGTATTGAAGTTACAAAAACCACAATCATCAATTGGCAGATTATATTTAAATGAACTTTGATCATTTGCATATAGATTTGTACTAGACTGATCAATGACTTTCATTAGTTGTGAATTGAGAATCTTAATATTAAATAGATCTAACTGTGAATTAAGATATCACCAATTTATATCATATGTATCCGCCCCTTC
The DNA here is from genome assembly GCA_964019135.1 of Arenicola marina. NCBI lineage: Eukaryota > Metazoa > Annelida > Polychaeta > Arenicolidae > Arenicola > Arenicola marina. Next base: position 10,110,456 of record OZ025260.1, on the reverse strand, counting down.
CATTGTATATGGAGAATTTTCAATTTAACACATCATGACATGGGAAAAAAGACATTGATTTTTTGTGATTTGGGAATGCAACCGTCATGAATGTATGTCCCAACTGTACTCCATGATCTGATGGTATGTACATAATACTGCAATATTCCACCAACCTGTGCTGTTTTGTACTGATTGCCCTATCCCACGTACAGCATACTGTACCCCCCCCCCCCCTCTGCTGTACTTTAGCTGTCTATACAATATCTGCTCACTATGGCACTTACCGGTTACAAGGAAACCAGTCATTCAACCTTACAGGATTTGTTGCAACATACACAATTTGGCTACAAATAACATAAAATACAAGTTACAACAAAGCAAGCTTCTTTTTATTTTCTGCTGAAGACACGTTCACAAAAAGCTACAAATTATGGCTGTATCAATCAATGTGTATATTGTACAGAACAAAATGTAATCCACAATTACAAATTACAGCTTTACTACAAAACACAATTACAACTTTACTACAACACAATTACAAGTTTTAGCTTTACTACAACACAATTACAAATTATAGCTTTACTACAACTAAGAATTATGAAAGACAAGGGGAGGGATTACTATATATAAGCCACTTTGTACATATGGCCCTTAATCTGCTTACCACATGATGTATGAATGTAGTGCATAGATACTAGCCTACAGTGCCAATAAAGGTCTTAACTGACATTACTTCATATTACTACAGGCCTTGTTTGTTACTACATTCTGGAAGAATTGTGCATTTCTTTGCTGCATGAAGTTGGATCTTTTATAATAGTCCACCAGTGCATCTGAAATATATTAAAGCTTCACATTAATGTGATACAAGTGGAATAATTTAACATTTCCAAATATAAAACTGCTGGTACATATTTTTATATATCATTTAGTTCTTCTATTCATGTTTTATACAATTTAAATAGCTACCACCTACTCACTTAACTTTAAAGTTGCATGTGGAGCTCTTTCCCGCCAAAACTAAAGAGGTCAAAATACAAATAAGAATCAGTCCTTGAATTATTCAAGATTGGTTTTGTCTATACTGCACCCATGCCAGACTGCCAAATAGTGTCTCTTAGCCTTGCCAGTGATATCAATTTACTACAAATTTTCATTTCAGTTGTAAACGTCATCAGTTTGTGTGCTATGCGATGCTTTGTCGCGGGATAGACACGTTTGCCACACCACAGCCGAAACGGGGAGGTTCATCAGGTTTTTGAATTTATGGAATGGAACAATCAAGTTTTCTGCATATTTTGATATAAATTTCGCCTGGACTTAGTTTTGGCGGGAAAGAACTCGACATGCAACTTTAAACTTAACTTTAAAAACAAAAACGGCGATGGATAGATATACAGTGATTCTACCCATTCAAGTAGCTCTATACATAATAAGTGTCTTCAATAATAAAGTTCAATGTCACATTTTTTGGCTAGATTAGAATGTCTTTTCTGCCTCTCATGAGTAATGCTTCATCATTATTTGATGCAATAAATTACCTTTCCATCAAGAAAAAAAGTTTATATTTTATTTTATATACCCTGGTAGTTGTTGAGAAATTATACAATTGATGAAAACCTCTGATAAGCTGGTTATACATGTATAACAATAGTTTCCATATATTTCTTTTTAAGTTACTAAACAGTATCTGATAGTTTCAAAGCATTATAAGCCAAAAAAATTAAGTGAAATATTCATTTACATTACCACTTATGCAGTGATGTACACAAGAAAGTCACATTTAATTTCCCACATGATATGTACCATTTGGGGCGTTATTTCACTAAGATATTGTAATTTTCCTCATCAAGTTTAAATTGGTCCTGAAGACAAAAGAAAAATATTTCATTTAAGCTTATCACAAAATAATTTCAAAAATGTAATATGAATACCAGATGGCTGTACATGCATGAATAACGGAAAAATGAATGAATTGGCACAGTGAATTAACTGACACAACGGGGCAGGGGGGGATGCCGCACCATAGCCCCCCCCCCCCCCCCTCCATTGTTAGTTGATTTCCTGTGTGCAGCCGTGATTGCAAATGTAATGGATCTGCCACTTGTTTATGTCTTTGATTTGATCCCCTGGCTCTGGATAAACCACTCTAGATCTGGCACTGATTAGTAAGGCAGACATATAGTTATACACTGTCACTTGTCAATGTCAGTTTCACAGTGTTTCAGGCGCCCGGGGCAGCCTGGGCTGAGCTGAGCTGCGACCGGGTCCGGGAGTTGCGAGCCCAGCCCGTGTCTCCGCATCGCCCTGTTCATGGTCTATAAGATCATATTTAGGTGTATATTTACCTTCTTGACATCTTCAGCTTCAAATTGTCTGTGACCATTTCCTTTCCGACCTTCATTTCCACAAGTTTCGTTCATCAGAATATTCTGCAGAGTTTTAAGATTTCGTCGAAGCGACGTGTTTGTCTGGACAGACCGTAACCGGAAGACAGATGTACCTTGTGCTGAATATTCATAAGTTCAAAATATGCAAGAAAAGAGGAACCGGAAGCGCCCAAGTGGGTGTGAATTGCAAAAACGCGGAGGTGGGGCTGTGGAAGAGCCTACCTGCGCCAGTAAACCACCGATGAAGCCGACTGCAAAGTTAAAACAATGGAGAAACTGTGTCTTGTCATGAACAAAAAGTGATACCAAAACATCAAAACGGTCTTGTTTTACCTTTATCGTGTAGTGTAATGACGCATTATTGTGTTCCATTCCCATGCACCACACAGCTTTGCATGGGAATGGTTATGTCGACCACTTGCTCTCGCCATCTTGGTTGGTGAGATGCCGCGGAGGCTGATGGGATTTTTGTGACGTCACTGTACGGAATTCCGTACAGTGAATTTAGCCGTTTACAGACCCAATCTGAGTGAGCTGGCCACGCAGCGGGGGGCTGTGGAGGAGACTATACGTTTGTGTACATGAAGACCTATTTATGTCTGGCCGCAAACTCAGTCGACCGTAATATACAACTTATGACGTGGGCCATATGGTCGGGTAGCTAGGATCGCGTACGTTCTGCCGGGGTGCGAGTGTCTGCGCAATGATATGGTGAATACAGGTCTAGTTAACAGTACAGACGCACGCTGAATATAACACCGAAGGGGAATATTTAACCACAGTATCGTCGCCGCGCAAGGAAAGATCTGCCACAAGTGGGTAATACTTTTCATCATGTGTACAGAAAATATAATGCATGTACTAAACAATGAAGCATCAGGATCACATAGTAGACGTTTCAGATTGTGGTATGTGACAACCGCCGGAGTCTGTTCCACATTAAACATGTACACAACCAGGCTTTATGAATAGCAATTCAACCATTTAACATTGCATCGATCAGAGGACATGAATGTGCAGCCCACCATTTTGTTGACACTTGATGGTGTGGTGCATGTGGGTTTGTTCATACACGTTTGGTAAACGCATACATCGAAACCCAAGTCTGCAGCAATAAAAGCCTTTAGTAATGTTCCAATTAGCAGGCTTTTATGCGTTTTTATATTCTATACATGTACCTATTTACGGAATATTATATAATTAAGCATATAGAATAGATACACCCTTATATATTGGTCAATGTCTGTCTTATATATATACGCCACAGTATCGCGCTGCCCATATCGCAGTACCGTAACAACATCATTAACTGAATAGTTCAATCAGGACTTACCAGGTGGAGACACTACTTACTCTGAATTTTCCAAACATCAAACCGAGTTGACGACGTAGTTAACAGGTGAATTTTACTTCAAGTGGCTTCGCCTGGAGACGGTCCCTATATGTAGTGGGCCAACAGTGGCCTTACGTACTCCCCTTGTTGACACCGGCAGCCCCGTGAGCCATTTCGCTAAAGGAGGAGACAGTAGATAGAACTTCAAAAGCAGTTGGTAGTGTATGTATGAAATAAAAACACACAGATGTTAGCCATGAATCCATGGCTATGGTTGAAGAATCATAGCCATGTAGCATTCTATAGTGAAAAATCAACTTCACATGACAAATTGAATTGTTTAAGTATAGCTTTCACAATTAGTTTCAACAATGTAAAAGTACTTTTCTATATATAATTACTGATGTATGAACTCTTCCAAAGTTGTTAAAGTCTTCAAAAGGAGCTATAATTGCCTACTAGCATGAAAATGGACAACAACATTCCACCATTTTTTTTACAGGAAGTTGTTCACTGCACATGTGCAAGGTCATCACATGATATTATAAGCCATGCTAATTGGTTCATTGTTCAGGGACCCAGTCATTGGGTCAGTGAAAACACATGTTTTCATGTGAATTTCTGGTGACAGACTGGACTATTTTTGCCTTTCAAGAAAAGGTTACTTATGTGATTAATCATTACTTGTCAGGAAGTAAAAAGAAAAGGATTAGGGTTTGTTTCTGTTATAAAACTTTTCCCACAGCAAAGGAGAATCAGAGCTACACTTGGTCAAAGTCAAACAACCCTGAAATGGGGTTGTTCCAGACCAGAATTTTACTATGGAATGCGACTAGGCTGTGTTTCAGCCCACACAGCCTAGGGTTCTGGGCTACACAGATGTATGTGTGTGTGTGTGTCGTCTGTGGGTTATATTAGCGACAGGAGCGGTGCGGCGACAGCGGTCTGTTAACATACACTCGACGATCACTTCCTGCTTCGCGATGACAGGCCAAGGGGAGTGACGTCACTGAAAACCCATTTGTAGATCCGTGTCATTTAGTTTGACTGCGGGGTAACTGTCAGTCCATCCAATATCATCCCATCCTGCTGATATCTTCCAGGTGTGTCCAGTATCCAGAGATGTGGGGTCTCCACCCGATTCGAAATCCATTCACATGGGTCCTTCTGACTGTGTGTTGCGCACGGTCCGTGTCCGGTAAGTGACGTCACACTGTAACCTGACCCAATGTTCACCAACAGTTTGTCTGGGGCCGCTACGGCCTCAGTTCGTAAAGCAAGGGCATATAACACACGGTTACAGGGAGCGTACTCCTACAGGGAACGTACTGTTGCAAGAGGCGTACTGCTACAGGGAGCATACTGCTACAGGCAGCGTACTGCTACAGGGAGCGTACTGCTACAGGGAGCGTACTGCTACAGAGAGCATACTGTTACAAGGAGCGTAGTGCTACAGGGAGCGTACTGCTACAGGGAGCGTACTGTTCCAGGGAGCGTACTGTTACAGGGAGCGTACTGCTACAGGGAGCTTACTGTCCCAGGGAGCGTACTGCTACAGGGAGCGTACTGCTACAGGGAGCGTAACGTTACTGTTGGCGCGTTATAAGCGTCAATATGATTCATCATTTTGGAATAAGAATTGTATTTCTTTTCTTTTTTTGGACAGCTATATGTCACTTGTATATAGAAGAGATGATCTGGCGTTGTGTGTGTCATCGGACTGCTGCCAATTGATTATACCAACTTTCAAAGGCGAACTTGGAGCAGAGACCCGGGGGGGGGGGGTGGGGGATAGGGCTGGGAACAAGACCTATGTTGGTGACTGCTTTGCGTGATTCATTTATTTTTGTGACTATTTATTATCAAATAGAGTGTGTGTATATGGCGGGTGGGGGTCATGGCCCCTGAAAACTTCGCATGGATCTACAATAGATGTGATAAGGCAGACCATATTAAAAATTAAAGATCAGATTTTTCAGTCAATATCTCGGATAAAGTTCAAGCGAAAAGCAATGTATAAACAAATCCGCATAATGTGCCCCACAGGCAGGACGCGTCCGGGAATAGGTTAAGCATAGTCCATCAGTATATCAGGAAGCCCTCAGCTCAGGTGATAAAGATAATCCAGTAAGTCGCCCCCACTATAGCAACCATAGAACACAATGCAAGGCCTGCTACCTGTATAAATGCACAAAACCAGATCCCCTCTTCCGCCATTTTCAAAGCCACAAGAAGTATTTGAACTTCAAAGTTTGAATAATAAGCTGGCTGGCTTAGCGCTCTTGGGTACTTTGTTGTTCTTTACTTTTTTTTCACCCTTTGGTGCTCAAAAGTGGCGTATCAGCCCATTTGGGATGGGTATGCCGTAAATGCCTATACACTTAATGTGTTTTTAGTGTTCTTAATGCGCCACTGTAATAAAAACTTCAATCAATCAATAAAACAATCAATCAATAGGCGGCGCCTCTATGGGAAGTCCATGACACTATCAAACTGAACATCGCTTCGAACGGTCCGTTCGTTATAGGATACAACGCATTTATATGTCTCGACTTCTAAATTGCCTAAATTACACATACGTATATATAAATATATATATAAGCTGCTTGCTCGTTTTGCGCCGAAGACACACATTAAGACTCCTGATGGAAGAAATGTCATGTTATTAAAAAAATGACGTATGCATATAGCAAATGTGCAATATTCATACACAAATATATCACACATATATGTATAAGATAATGAAAGTTATCATGATCCAAGTGTACATATATTAATTTGTATTATATAACTCATTTAACCGATCCCAGCTAGATCAACCTATAAATTCTGATGATATTAGGAGGTCATGTCTCACAACCTGTTGGACCGGCCCGATAGCTCAGAGGGCTAGAGCGCTCGCATCTAAGGGCACGTGGATCGGTGGTTCGAACCCCGCTGTTGCCATGTCTGTGTGGTTACAGGATACAGACCCCATGTCTTTCTTCGCAAAGAGTAGGGGGTTACTCCTGGGGACATGGCACCAATCTCCCTTTTATTCTCCCATTGACGCGATATGACCAAATGTGGTAAAAGCATCCTGAATATAAAACCAATTAACCAAAAACCGTTTCTTTTCCCCTTTGCAGGCCAGGAGAGGTATGGGTGTTACTACGATAACGGCCCATCACCAGAGATGACATGCGAGACGGGTCCAGTGATAGACTTCGTGCGAGACGATATCTGCTATGACTCATACCACTGCAGCTGGTGGTTGCTAAACTGTGGGAGCAATTACCCACTCTTGCAACCTGACCTCCACTTGTATATTGTCACTGTAAACTGCCATGGACGCCCGCCCTGCGCGATTACCTACAGCCCCAGAAGAGTCCCAGTTATTACGTGCCCTTATCGTCCCGACGGCAACCACGTCCGCTACACATGTACAGGTAACTTCATGTCTTTATAGGGGCATATTTAAGAGTTTTGACAGTGGCGCGACCTTTGCGGTCTTGAGGTATAAATCACCTTGCATCACCGGAATTGCTCGAGGCCATGTAAGAGCTGTCAGTGTGCCTCCCACGACGGTGTGCTTGGTCGTATCTGCCAGCTATGCATTATCAGCTATGTATTATAATTAATGTGTAATGCACCTATTATACGAAATCGTAATATTCATTACTTGATACGGCTATTATGCGTCAGCTGAATTTATTATTGCACATTTAAAATACCTGTCATTTATTTCATTATTGATATAGATATACTTTCCTGATGTCATATAAATATCTCACGATGTCAAAATATAATTCTAATATAAATGAAGCTGGTACGTGACTGTAGAGTTAAGAAGCCATCTAAGCGGATGGTCAACAGTAATGTAATCAGTACTGGACTATCAGAGATATCAGATGAGATGTGTGTGTGGTGTGTGTTAGGGGGGTGGGTGGGGGGGGGGCAACGGGGGCGGCCGTGTTCCTAAATCATGAAAAATATATGTTTTATTCTCAGGTCACGATGGGTTAAATGACGTCATACAATGGGAGGGACGCCTACATGATATATATCGAGCGATTTTCCAATTAACGGTTATTTAATATTAAGATTTTCAGTTCACGATTAATGAAAATCCTCGATCACGACGATCGGATAATATCTCATTCCCAGTTCACGCAGAATTATTTTCGTTATTCCCAGTTCACGGTGAAATAAAAAGCCCATTCCCGAGGAACGGAAATTCAATTCCCCCCCCCCCACCCCCCAGGTGCTTTTGGCCAAGGTGACGTTGTGGTTTGCTTTCAGCTCTATCAACGCCAGTACGAATGACAACTACCACGGACAGCTACAGGTCGTCTCCTCAACCCCAAGCAGGCGAACAATTCCAGAGAAGCGCGCTAAGTGAGAAGTGAACTTTGTTACCGGCCCTTCAAATGTTTCAAAGAGGCTCTTCATATACGTATGCATCTGGCTTGGGAGCTTTCAATGTTATGTCGTTCAAATGGAGGCAGCTACACAGGACACCTTTCAATAGGCTACCATGCAATAGGACGCCATTCAATAGGCTACCGTGCAATAGCACGCCATTCAATAGGCTACCGTGCAATAGGACGCCATTCAATAGGCTACCGTGCAATAGCACGCCATTCAATAGGCTACCGTGCAATAGCACGCCATTCAATAGGCTACCGTGCAATAGCACGCCATTCAATAGGCTACCGTGCAATAGGACGCCATTCAGCAGGAAATCGTTCGATAAGGCGCTTTTCAATAGAGCAACGTTCAACATGACGTCGTTTACTAGAACGCCGTTCAATAGCACGTCGTTCAATAATATTGGTTCCGTAGGACTGCGTTAAATAGGACGGCTTTCAACAGGACGTCGTTCAATAGGACTTAGTTCAATATGACGGCGTTCAATAGAACGTCTTTCAGCAGGGCGTCGTTCAATAGAACGTCTTTAAGCAGGACGTCGTTCAATAGGACGGCGTTCAATAGAACGTCTTTCAGCAGGAGGTCGTTCAATAGAACGTCTTTCAGCAGAACGTTGTTCAACAGGACGTCGTTCAATAGGACATCGTTCAACAGAACTCCATTCAATAGTATATCGTTCAATAAGACGTCATTCAATAAGATGTTTAATAAGACGTCGTTCAATAGAACGCTTTTCAGCAGGACGTCGTTCAATAGGACAGCGTTTAATAAGACACCGTTCAATAGGACATCGTTCAATAAAACGCCGTTCAATAACACGTCGTTCAATACAACATTCTTCAATAGGACGTCGTTCAGTAAGACGCCGCTCAATATGACTCATAGTAAGCTAAATAGCAATTTATTGAGTTGAAATGTCTGCGCACTACGATGCTCCAGCGTTAACTTCCTGTCTACATATGAAGCAATTTGCCTGTTATTGTTGTTGTTTTATATTTTGCTTCATGTAGTTCTACTGATTGCTGTCCCGGTGGTGGTGGCATGTCTCATCCTACTGACCATAGTCCTGGTCGTGGTCTGTGTCACGAGGTAAGTTCTGGCTGATCGTACTGACTATAATCCTGGTCGTGGTCTGTGTCAGGAGGTAAGTCCTGTCTGATCCTACTGACCATAGTCCTGGTCGTGGTCTGTGTCAGGAGGTGTGTCCTGTCGAATCCTACTGACCATAGTCCTGGCCGTGGTCTGTGTGTGGAGGTAGGCCCTGTCTGATCTTACTGACCATAGTCCTGGTCGTGGTTACTGTCAGGAGGTAAGTCCTGTCTGATCCTACTGACCATAGTCCTGGTCGTGGTCTGTGTCAGGAGGTAAGTCCTGTCTGATCCTATTGACCATAGTCCTGGTCGTGGTCTGCGTCAGGAGGTAAGCCCTGTCTGATCTTACTGACCATAGTCCTGGTCGTGGTCTGTGTCAGGAGGTAAGTCCTGTCTGATCCTATTGACCATAGTCCTGGTCGTGGTCAGTGTCAGGACGTAAGTCCTGTCTGATCCTACTGACCATAGTCCTGGTCGTGTTCTGTGTCAGGAGGTATGTCCTGTCTGATCCTACTGACCATAGTCCTGGTCGTGGTCTGTGTCATGGAGGTAAGTCCTGTCGGATCCTACTTACCGTAGTCCTGGTCGTGGTCTGTGTCAGGAGGTAAGTCCTGTCTGATCTTACTGACCACAGTCCTGGTCGTGGTCTGTGTCAGGAGGTAAGTCCTGTCTGATCCTACTGACCATAGTCCTGGTCGTGGTCTGTGTCAGGAGGTAAGTCCTGTCTGATCTTACTGACCATAGTCCTGGTCGTGGTCTGTGTCAGGAGGTAAGTCCTGTCTGATCCTACTGACCATAGTCCGGGTCGTGTTCTGTGTCAGGAGGTATGTCCTGTCTGATCCTACTGACCATAGTCCTGGTCGTGGTCTGTGTCATGGAGGTAAGTCCTGTCGGATCCTACTTACCGTAGTCCTGGTCGTGGTCTGTGTCAGGAGGTAAGTCCTGTCTGATCTTACTGACCACAGTCCTGGTCGTGGTCTGTGTCAGGAGGTAAGTCCTGTCTGATCCTACTGACCATAGTCCTGGTCGTGGTCTGTGTCAGGAGGTAAGTCCTGTCGGATCCTACTGACCATAGTCCTGGCCGTGGTCTGTGTGATGAGGTAGGCCCTGTCTGATCCAACTGACCATAGTCCTGGTCGTGGTCTGTGTCAGGAGGTAAGTCCTGTCTGATCCTACTGACCATAGTCCTGGTCGTGGTCTGTGTCATGAGGTAAGTCCTGTCTGATCTTACTGACCATAGTCTTGGCCGTGGTCTGTGTCAGGAGGTAAGTCCTGTCTGATCCTACTGACCATAGTCCTGGCCGTGGTCTGTGTCAGGAGGTAAGTCCTGTCTGATCTTACTGACCATAGACCTGGCCGTGGTCTGTGTCAGGAGGTAAGTCCTGTCTGATCTTACTGACCATAGACCTGGCCGTGGTCTGTGTCAGGAGGTAAGTCCTGTCTGATCTTACTGACCATAGACCTGGCCGTGGTCTGTGTCAGGAGGTAAGTCCTGTCTGATCCGACTGACCATAGTCCTGATCGTGGTATGTGTCAGGAGGTAAGTCCTGTCTGATCCTACTGACCATAGTCCTGGCCGTGTTCTGTGTCAGGAGGTAAGTCCTGTCTGATCCTACTGACAATAGTCCTGGTCGTGGTCTGTGTCAGGAGGTAAGTCCTGTCGGATCCTACTGACCATAGTCCTGGTCGTGGTCTGTGTCAGGAGGTAAGTCCTGTCTGATCTTACTGACCATAGACCTGGCCGTGGTCTGTGTCAGGAGGTAAGTCCTGTCTGATCCTACTGACCATAGTCCTGGCCGTGGTCTGTGTCAGGAGGTAAGTCCTGTCTGATCCTATTGACCATAGTCCTGGTCGTGTTCTGTGTCAGGAGGTATGTCCTGTCTGATCCTACTGACCATAGTCCTGGTCGTGGTCTGTGTCATGGAGGTAAGTCCTGTCGGATCCTACTTACCGTAGTCCTGGTCGTGGTCTGTGTCAGGAGGTAAGTCCTGTCTGATCTTACTGACCACAGTCCTCGTCGTGGTCTGTGTCAGGAGGTAAGTCCTGTCTGATCCTACTGACCATAGTCCTGGTCGTGGTCTGTGTCAGGAGGTAAGTCCTGTCTGATCTTACTGACCATAGACCTGGCCGTGGTCTGTGTCAGGAGGTAAGTCCTGTCTGATCCGACTGACCATAGTCCTGATCGTGGTATGTGTCAGGAGGTAAGTCCTGTCTGATCCTACTGACCATAGTCCTGGCCGTGGTCTGTGTCAGGAGGTAAGTCCTGTCTGATCCTACTGACAATAGTCCTGGTCGTGGTCTGTGTCAGGAGGTAAGTCCTGTCGGATCCTACTGACCATAGTCCTGGCCGTGGTCTGTGTCAGGAGGTAAGTCCTGTCTGATCTTACTGACCATAGACCTGGCCGTGGTCTGTGTCAGGCGGTAAGTCCTGTCTGATCCTACTGACCATAGTCCTGGCCGTGGTCTGTGTCAGGAGGTAAGTCCTGTCTGATCTTACTGACCATAGACCTGGCCGTGGTCTGTGTCAGGAGGTAAGTCCTGTCTGATCGTACTGACCATAGTCCTGGCCGTGGTCTGTGTCAGGAGGTAAGTCCTGTCTGATCTTACTGACCATAGACCTGGCCGTGGTCTGTGTCAGGAGGTAAGTCCTGTCTGATCCTACTGACCATAGTCCTGGCCGTGGTCTGTGTCAGGAGGTGTTTCCTGTCTGATCGTACTGACCATAGTCCTGGTCGTGGTCTGTGTCAGGAGGTAAGTCCTGTCTGATCTTACTGACCATAGTCCTGGTCGTGGTCTGTGTCAGGAGGTAAGTCCTGTCTGATCGTACTGACCATAGTCCTGGTCGTGGTCTGTATCAGGAGGTAAGTCCTGTCTGATCCTACTGACCATAGTCCTGGTCGTAGTCTGTGCCCGGAGGTAAGTCCTGTCTGATCCTACTGACCATAGTCCTGGTCGTGGTCTGTGTCAGGAGGTAAGTCCTGTCTGATCCTACTGACCATAGTCCTGGCCGTGGTGTGTGTCAGGAGGTAAGTCCTGTCTGATCGTACTGACCACAGTCCTGGTCGTGGTCTGTGTCAGGAGGTGTGTCCTGTCTGATCCTACTGACCACAGTCCTGGTCGTGGTCTGTGTCAGGAGGTGTGTCCTGTCTGATCGTACTGACCACAGTCCTGGTCGTGGTCTGTGTCAGGAGGTAAGTCCTGTCTGATCGTACTGACCACAGTCCTGGTCGTGGTCTGTGTCAGGAGGTAAGTCCTGTCTGATCGTACTGACCACAGTCCTGGTCGTGGTCTGTGTCAGGAGGTGAGTCCTGTCTGATCGTACTGACCACAGTCCTGGTCGTGGTCTGTGTCAGGAGGTGTGTCCTGTCTGATCCTACTGACCACAGTCCTGGTCGTGGTCTGTGTCAGGAGGTGTGTCCTGTCTGATCGTACTGACCACAGTCCTGGTCGTGGTCTGTGTCAGGAGGTAAGTCCTGTCTGATCGTACTGACCACAGTCCTGGTCGTGGTCTGTGTCAGGAGGTAAGTCCTGTCTGATCGTACTGACCACAGTCCTGGTCGTGGTCTGTGTCAGGAGGTGTGTCCTGTCTGATCGTACTGACCATAGTCCTGGTCGTGGTCTGTGTCAGGAGGTGTGTCCTGTCTGATCGTACTGACCACAGTCCTGGTCGTGGCCTGTGTCAGGAGGTGTGTCCTGTCTGATCGTACTGGCCACAGTCCTGGTCGTGGTCTGTGTCAGGAGGTAAGTCCTGCCTGATCGTACTGACCACAGTCCTGGTCGTGGTCTGTGTCAGGAGGTAAGTCCTGTCTGATCGTACTGACCACAGTCCTGGTCGTGGTCTGTGTCAGGAGGTGTGTCCTGTCTGATCGTACTGACCACAGTCCTGGTCGTGGTCTGTGTCAGGAGGTGTGTCCTGTCTGATCGTACTGACCACAGTCCTGGTCGTGGTCTGTGTCAGGAGGTGTGTCCTGTCTGATCGTACTGACCGCAGTCCTGGTCGTGGTCTGTGTCAGGAGGTAAGTCCTGTCTGATCGTACTGACCACAGTCCTGGTCGTGGTCTGTGTCAGGAGGTGTGTCCTGTCTGATCGTACTGACCACAGTCCTGGTCGTGGTCTGTGTCAGGAGGTGTGTCCTGTCTGATCGTACTGACCACAGTCCTGGTCGTGGTCTGTGTCAGGAGGTGTGTCCTGTCTGATCGTACTGACCACAGTCCTGGTCGTGGTCTGTGTCAGGAGGTGTGTCCTGTCTGATGGTACTGACCACAGTCCTGGTCGTGGTCTGTGTCAGAAGGTGTGTCCTGTCTGATCCTACTGACCATAGTCCTGGTCGTGGTCTGTGTCAGGGGGTAAGTCCTGTCTGATCTTACTGACCATAGTCCTGGTCGTGGCCTGTGTCAGGAGGTGAGTCCTGTCTGATCCTACTGACCATAGTCCTGGTCGTGGTCTCTGTCAGTAGGTAAGTCCTGTCTGATCCTACTGACCATAGTCCTGGTCGTTGTCTGTGTCTGGAGGTCAGTCCTGTCTGATCTTACTGACCATAGTCCTGGTCGTGGTCTGTGTCAGGAGGTAAGTCCTGTCTGATCCTACTGACCATAATCCTCGTCGTGGTCTGTGTCAGGAGGTAAGTCCTGTCTGATCTTACTGACCATAGTCCTGGTCGTGGTCTGTGTCAGGAGGTAAGTCCTGTCTGATCCTACTGACCATAGTCCTGGTCGTGGTCTGTGTCAGGAGGTAAGTCCTGTCTGATCCTACTGACCATAGGCCTGGTCGTGGTCTGTGTCAGGAGGTAAGTCCTGTCTGAGTCGGCATACACCTCTTCCCTGTTTTTTCGGCGATGGCTGTAGCGTCATCGCTCGCGTTGGTGGTACAATGCACGTTCATAACTGTTGCCCTATGAGTACGCCTGCCACGCCTGTGTTTTGAGGGATTTTATTAGCGCCTTACATAGGAGTCATTGTTCTCATAATCTCTGCCGCTCATACCGACCTGTTCCGCCCCTACAGGCAGGTCAACAAGAGACGGACGTCCAGGGCCCCGGCGACTCAGCGTTACCCAGCCGCTCCAAACATCTACAGCACATCAGACTCACATGTCAACCCCGCCTTCCAACCGCAACCCGAGCCCTCCGCCCCCGACCTGCCGCCCAGCTACGCCCTAGCCACAGCGGGCACACCGCGCGCGGAAATGACGTCATACAGTCCGCAGACAGCGCCGATAGGTGGCGGTGGCAGCATCCCTAACGGCGCGGCAAGTAACGACAACACCCCTCCAGATGTCTACGCCGTGGTCAACAAAGGTAATACGGAATATGAGGAAGTACACTTGGTAATGGATGGAAATGAAACGTATGGGGATAATCAACAGTTGGCCAGCGGCGGTCTAACGCCGCATACGCGAGGGGAAGGCATGACGGCTGGTGACGTGGACAGGACCATGACTGACGGACAAACCCAGGAGACGAGATCGGAAGGTGCGGCTACAATGAGGGCAATGGCCGGCGAGGACACAAGTTATGTTGATAACCCGGTCTACGCTATAAATGGGGACATGTAGTCGAGAGGATGGACACACCATTAGGAAGGCCCGGCCCCAGTCCAAGCTTCGCCCAGCATGATGTTAGTGACGAACCACCTGGCAGGGTTGTAGATCCATGGGATGGCGGCCAAGGAAGGCGACGTTGGACCAAGAACCCTACCGGAACAATGGAATAGGATTGGATTGCAACTTTCCCCAGATGCAGGGCGCGAACCCACGACCTGTTGATCTGCAGTTCAGCCTGCTTACCAACTGGAGTAGGAAGGCTTCCATGGGAATACATCCTCAACAAATTGCTATCCCTTTACATTGGTATCGAGGTAGCAACAAGGCACTTGTGGATGCACTCATGGACCCCCCCCCCCTCCCTCTGTCATCCGTCTCTCCTACTTTGGAGCCCCCTTCCCCCTCCGCCGCTCCCCTCCCCGACACCCGTGTGTTGGATACTGTGCGTGGCCTTCCGGCGATAAAAGAACTCTCATGTGTGCCTTGTTATAATACTCACCTCTATAGTACACAGTCTAATATTGTCGTTGTCAATATCTTAAATATATCCCCCGCAAAAGACAAGAAGAACGTGATGAATAAGAGCGGGATGAAACGTGTTTGTAGAACTACCATTTCGACTGCGCAAATTTCTTTTAAACCTTTCGTGAGCGCAAGTGGTAATGTCTGATCTAATACTGACCATGGTCCTGGTCGTGGTCTGTGACAGGTAAATCCAGAAGATATCGTACGTTGCATAGGTAAAATTGTGTGGTTGGTGAAAAACCGAAGAGGATTTTATCCATGAAACCGTTGCATTGGTTTGTTTGCTTTGCAGCAAAACGATACCGCTCATTGCTGGTGTTGCGGGGCAGGGTTGCTATTGCGTGGCACTAGCGTCATAATGCGCCCCACATTGTACTCCACGAGTGCACAGTGATTCATTGTCTGTGTCACTACCTCCATGGATCAAAAGCGATATATTCGAATGTAAAGTATATCAGCTTGTGACGCGTTGACACGAGGAAAACGACCGATGTTAGCAATAACTGATTATTGTCCAACAATGATGGTATAGTTAGGTTTGTGTACTATACATGTTCGTTCTATTCTATACATGTTTATGGATAAGCGGGTATATTTTTGTAAATTACCCGGTTTACTTCAATGTACAGCGTCTTTGAACGGATTCACGGATTTGGCGCTATATAAACCCAATAATAATAATAATAATATACAAGAATATATAACAGACACTGCGCGTCTTTGGCGAAACAGCTAAGTTCTAGTTATGGTGATGTTCATAATGTAGAACTGTTTGTCAACTTCCTCATTCTGAAAAAGCTTTTTGGTGAATTATGTGCATATATGATACAGTCACACCTTCCTCTTTCTTGAAATTACTTTTCAGGTGAGTGGCACTTTTTCTTTCTTTGCCGAAGAGATTGCTTTAAAATGTTCTTCTAAGCTGTTGTAGATTTGCCTAGCGATAAGCACGCTTTATAAATAAGGTCATAGAAAACCGAAAACTTTGTATCATGATACATATATTGCTTTATTTCAGCAGTCTGTAGGTTAGAACCTTAAATGTAAGTTCTGACCGTGAATCATTCTGTTAGAATCCCTTTGCCTTTCTTTCGCGCAGTTGTGCGTGCAATATATAACGATATCTTATATATTAGGCAGCCAACGATGAAATGGTTGTCAAACTCTTGGAGAAGGTTATTGAATATTGATTATATCATACATCCAAGGTAAACCCTATGATACAGATCAAACGGTTATATTATGTAAAATATCATGTATCGAATCAATCTCTCAAGTTTGGTGTAGCATGAGGAACCACAGCAAGGTTCTTGAACAGTGCGACTCAACATCTATCGAAGGTAATTGAACCCACTTTACTCGCCTGTGTGTGGCTATTGGTACCATGGTTCATACTGATAGCATCTAGGAAACAATGAAGTAAAACAAAATGCTCAAATTAAAGGATCATAAACAGAACAACCTCCAGATTGTAGAACATTTCACATAATAATGCCATCGCTTCAGGTAAAAGTGATGATTCTAGGGTTGTTTATTAGAAAAAGCAGTGAAAAGATCACATAGTTCATCCAGAGAATCTTGATCGGTTATTTTTACAATCCAAGTACTGGGGGAAGTGACAAAAGTGACACCACGCGGCTATGAGGCGGTCATTACATGTGTATTATTTCACATTTCTTATAATTTCTTATAATCTTTTATTACTAAGTATCACCAAGAGCCTAAATAACCCTGTTATTTAGGCTCGGTCAGAAATGGAAACAGGTGCCTGACCAGCCGTGCGCCGGTGAGAAAACCCAGTGAGTCCCGTCGCCTGTGATACCTGTAGCCGATACCTGAAAGCAATGCAAAATATGCAATTGCTGTTCTGTTGTACTGTGCCTAAACCTGTGCCTGCAATGAATAAACCATAAAATGAAGAGTATCTTGCATGAATAAAGCAGAATTTGAACTGAGTGCATGATGACAATCACGGGACGTGCGTCCCAAACACATCAGAAGGCAGTCGGCCACGGTGCCGCTATGACCCAGCTCTGACAACACAGCTGCTGCTTCGTATGGTGTTGTATGTATGACATGTATTACAATTATCACGCCCATATTCACAAATTTCTCTGAATTCTCTCGTTTGCATTTGGCAACTCATGTATTCAGTGCCAGCCTCCCATTACCGTACACTTCAGCCTGCTGACTTGCCGATATGGGTCTTGCTATGACGACTGCATAGTTTCAGAAACGAAACGAGCCAAAATAAAATGTATCTAATGTATTTAAATCAAGGCTCATTCTGCGACCACACAACTGATGAAGGTGTAGACAAAAGTAAGCTTACATATGAGTATTTCATCTAAGACAAACAGATGGTTTCAGCCTTATGCTGTCACAGTTCTTTTCGGATATGTCAGTAGATTTCGCGAATGCCGTGTCGCCAGTATATATATAATATGTATTCGCTATTAACTGCAGCTATTTGCATCTGGCAACATCTATTACCGACATTTTGTATCAACAAAGCAAGCACTGACCTGGCAAGTCGACCGGCCGCCAGGGTTGGTTGGTTGGTTGGTTGTGGTTTATTTGGTTTTGAAGGCCTTAAATTAAGGCCCAAATGACCCAACATATAATCATACAAACAGTTTGCATGGTACGCAGTATTTTGAAGAACATACATTTACCTGGTAGAACAGAGACAATTTTCAATAAGATATATACACATTGCCAAATTCCTCAGGGTCGTTACATCATTATGACACATTAGGGTCCGAAAGACATCAAATGTTGGAGGGTTCCAAAATATACAATCAATATATATATTACGAATATCCGCGAACTTGGTACAACGCAACAAAACATGAAGTTTGTCCTCGATAACGCTAACACCGATTCCCAGGCAGTAGGTACAAAGCCTGTCTTCTAGCAGGGTGCCATCGCGACGCCCCAACTCGACAGAAAGCTTATGTGCAGAACAGCGGACTCGACAAAGCGCCTTTCGTAGCTTAACAATATTGACTTTACACAAATATGATTCCAGTTGAAGGCTATCTTCAAAGGTACAGTACACGCTTAAGTGACTGCATAAACCATTCGGCCTTCATGTCCTGGTCTAGTTTTGCAGCGAAATCACTCATTCTTAATAACTTTAACCAGTATTTAATGCATCTTCCATGATAAATCTTTGCTAGCGGGTACCTGCCGCATTCACCTAAGGCAGCTGCATCAGACGTGTGATCAGAAAGCCCCAAGAGTAGGGCCCCTGAGGGGGGGGGGGGAGGGGGGAGAGGGTAGCCATGTCGCGTGTCAATTTTAAGAAAAGGTCCATATCGTGTGTCGATTATAAGAATGGTCCATGTCGCGTGTCGATTTTAATAAAAGGTCCATGTCGCGTGTCGATTTTAAGAAAAGTTCCATGTCGCGTGTCGCTAAGTCTAATGTCGCATGTCGATTCTAAGAAAAGGTCCAGGTCGTGTGTCGATTTTAAGAAAAGGTCCATGTCGCGTGTCGATTTTAAGAAACGTTCCATGTCGCGTGTCGCTAAGTCTTATGTCGCATGTCGATTCTAAGACAACCCCAATGTCGCGTTGTCGATTTTTAAAAATCGCCGTGTCGCCGTGTCGAAAAAGCCCCTCTGGGGCCCTAAGAGTCGTTTACAAAATCTAACTTGAACTTTTTCGATTAACTAATACTAATTTAAATCCCCATATTTCAGAACCGTATATCAATATTGGAATGATTATTTTGTCGAAAAAAAGTAAAGGCTATATCTACAGGGAGACCGTGTGTTTTCTTGGCTAACTGGTAGATGCTAGACAGCGCTCTGTTGGCTTGTGCAGCTAACGTTGCTACAGCTTTGGACCAGCTAAGTGTACTTGTAAAGACAATACCTAAATATGTATAGGATGAAACAACAGCTATCTTTGCACCTTTAAAGAACCACTTTTCGTTGGACATAACAATAACACCTCTTCTGAATACAAGTACTCTGGTTTTATCCATGTTCACTTTAAATCCCCACTTGTCACAAAAAACGTTTCTAAGATATCTAGGCTCTCCTGACGCCTATCCATAGTATCGGTGCAATTAGCCAAATCATCTGCAAATATTAACGTAATAATATTGGGTGCACCATCATTGATGAAAATTCCAGGACAATGTGCAGATTTGAGCATCGTCACATATTCCTCAATATACAACGCAAATAAAAGGGGGCTTCGCATACATCCCTGACGGGTTCCACTCGTGCATTCAAAGTAAGTTGTTAATCCATTTCGCGTTTTAACGCAAGCTTTCAAATTGCCATACATGGACCGAATTACATTCATCACATTTCCGTGCATACCTTTACCAATCAAGCTATACCATAAGGAACGACATAGCATCTCGCCTTTTCTCTAGATAAATATTTCTGAATAATCGATTGAAGAACAAACATCTGGTCGATGGTAGAACAGCCCTTCCTATACCCTGCCTGTTCCTCTGAACGCAGGCCATTTCGATCAACCCATTCGGTTAGCCTATTATTTAGTAGTTAATGAATAGCTTGCTAAATGACGATAAGAGCGATATACTTCTGTAGTTATTCATGTCAGTCATTGAACCGTTCTGATGAAGTGGCAGAATTAGAGCGTGGCACCAGCTTTTTGGAAATTTACCAGTCTGCAATATTAAGTTAAAAAGACGAACTATGTAAGGTGTCAACTGATATGCTACTGCTTTAAACATTTCATTGGGTAAACCGTCATACCCCGCGGCCTTACTGTTTGGTAGCTCCTGTATACACTGGAGGACTTCACATGCATTAAATGGTCTATTTAGATTATCCCTATCCAGGGGCGGATCTAGATATGCTGGAAAAGGGGGGGGGGGGTGGGGGCGGTTTCGAGTAATGGCCTAGCTTTTGGTATTTCATATGTTAAATGGTATACATTTCGGCCCTAAAAGCGGGGTAGGGGCGTGGCCAGGTCGCCCCCTCCTCCCCCCCCCTCTCTTTGAATCCGTCCCTGGCCGCAGATTGACTTAGATGATCAGTGTAATGTGTAGTTGTTACTTGGCATCTTAGGCTACTTTGTGCACACACAGGGTACAATGGCCCAACGAACCTGCCGTGACAATCAGTGGGTGCCTCAGGTTAGGTCCCCAGGCCTGGATGTGAACCCATGACCTATTGATCTGCAGTCTAATGCGCTAGCCACTACACCAAAGAGGCCCCTTGGTAATAAGGAAGATTGTTCATGACATAGCCGGGATACACTTGCCGAAAAAATACTGATTTTACGAAATATAATGTAGAATATGGTTGCTAATGCACTTTTCCTATTCAACATCTATCTACCCAACATCAAAGCCGAGCTGTGATGTTTTCTTTAATGCAATGGCGGGGTTTCTCTACGAACCGGAAGTGAATTGACGTATTCGGTGTGGTTAACCCTAACCCACACCCTAGGTATGGACGGCCGTTAACACATCATTAAGTGCGCCAGGGAGTGCCGGGTAATTGTCGGGGTGCTTCCGGTGACATGACCGGGCTCCCTGGGGTCTGCCCCCTCCCCCCCCCCCCCCCCCCTGCTGGTCTCCAGTCAGGGATTCAGGTCTCAGACCTCTCGTCACCGTAAGTCTCGTGATCGTAATCGATACCTGAAGACCAGAAGTGTTGAAGACCAGAAGTGGGCTGAACCCTCAGAAGTGTTGTCCGTGAGAGAGGTGACGCGCCGCGTGGTACGGGAGACGCCTCCTCCCGGTGACCGCTGACCTATAGGGGAACGATGGCATCCGTTGCCAGGGTATACGTCTTATGATGTTAAGTGGAAGTGATGTCATGTCTTTAATGCAGGCTTTTAGGCCAGGGTTTTTACGCCACCTCCGGCATTAGGTCAGATTTTTATGTCCGGGATTTAGGTCAGGGCTTTAGGCCAGGGCTTAATGCTTAGGCTTTAGGGCTGGGTTTTAGGCCAAGGTTTCAGGCCGGGGCTGTTACCTTATCGTTAGTGTCTCCATTCTTACTGGCGGTTACCCCTTAGGCTACTTCTAAAAATAGAAATACTACGATTGTCAGAAATGTCGCGGCATTCACTTATCAGGCGTTCAAGTTGCACTGTGATCTGTAATTGTAAGTCGGTTCTTATATCGTTCATTTATTGTTGTACACATATATGTACTCTTTGGCCCAAGGCCTAAACGGTGCGATAAAAGATTCTTCTACTACTTCTGTCGGTGACTTATTCGATGTGTTTTGCTTGGCATACCTTCCAGTCAGACAAAGTATCAAGATACCAAAACCTATAAACCGGCACTGCACATGCATTTTAACTAGAGAAAAAATTGATGACAGTAATATACCGGCCGAAGTTACCGTTACCTTTGCTGTTTCATTATAATTTCATGCCCTTTATCATGTACGTTTGTGGCAGGATATCGATTGTGAACTTTGTTGCTGTGGAAGTATACTTTGGAGTCAGGAAACATACAGTTCATGTGTAGATACAGACACAGGCATTACAGACAATGGTAAACAGGTAAGCCACCCCAGTTCCTTGTCTGATCAGATCCCCGCTTGGCTCTGTGTAGACACAGACACAGGCAAGAAGCTAATGGTAACCAGGTAAGCCACGCCAGTCCCTTGTCTGATCAGATCCCCGCTTGGCTCTGTGTAGAGAGTCAGCATGGAGACATCTGACATCTGAAAAGCAATTAGTTGAGATAGAGTTCCAGAGAACCTGGACCTGAAACATATTTCAAGCGGGGATAGAGGATTTTGAAAACGAGGTCAGTTTTGGGCGAATGAACCCTCCGAAATAGTACCACTTAGGGAGGTTGGGGAGGAAGGTGGGAGGTAGCGCGTAGGGGAGGGTGGGGAAACGGGAGGGTGGGGGGAGGGAGCGGTTCAACGCCTACGTTCTGATAACAATTGTTAACATTGTTCAACAAATTTATATTATTAATTATTAACTTAACTTCTCACTTGACTGTTTAACATTAACACGCGCACTCTTCTTTGGTCATATGTTCATATAGCGATCGCCACCCCTGCCCGCCCCCTCCCCCCCCCCCACCGTCAACAACCCCCCCCCCCCCTCCCAACCCCCACCCACACCCCCACAACCTGTTTGGCTTGAGGGGCGGTAGTTGCGTAAAAACGTGGCTGCATATAGAGTGTGGCGCCACTGACTACACGTAGAGTGTGGCGTCACTGACTACACGTAGAGTGTGGCGCCACTGACTACATGTAGAGTGTGGCGCCACTGACTACATGTAGAGTGTGGCGCCACTGACTACACGTAGAGTGTGGCGCCACTGACTACATGCAGAGTGTGGCGCCACTGACTACATACAGTGTGGCACCACTGACTACATGTAGAGTGTGGCGCCACTGACTACATGTAGAGTGTGGCGCCACTGACTACATGTGGAGTGTGGCGCCACTGACTACATGTAGAGTGTGGCGCCACTGACTACATGTAGAGTGTGGCGCCACTGACTACATGTAGAGTGTGGCGCCACTGACTACATGGAGAGTGTGGCGCCACTGACTACATGCAGTGTGGCACCACTGACTACATGTAGAGTGTGGCGCCACTGACTACATGTAGAGTGTGGCGCCACTGACTACATGCAGTGTAGCGCCACTGACTACATGTAGAGTGTGGCGCCACTGACTACATGTAGAGTGTGGCGCCACTGACTACATGTAGAGTGTGGCGCCACTGACTACATGGAGAGTGTGGCGCCACTGACTACATGCAGTGTGGCACCATTGACTACATGTAGAGTGTGGCGCCACTGACTACATGTAGAGTGTGGCGCCACTGACTACATGCAGTGTGGCGCCACTGACTACATGTAGAGTGTGGCGCCGCTGACTACATGCAGAGTGTGGCGCCACTGACTACATGCAGAGTGTGGCGCCGCTGGCTACATGTAGAGTGTGGCGCCACTGACTACATGCAGTGTAGCGCCACTGACTACATGTAGAGTGTGGCGCCGCTGACTACATGCAGAGTGTGGCGCCACTGACTACATGCAGAGTGTGGCGCCGCTGGCTACATGTAGAGTGTGGCGCCACTGACTACATGTAGATTGTGGCGCCACTGACTACATGTAGAGTGGCGCCACTGACTACATGTAGAGTGTGGCTCCACTGACTACATGTAGAGTGGCGCCACTGACTACATACAGTGTGGCACCACTGACTACATGTAGATTGTGGCGCCACTGACTACATGTAGATTGTGGCGCCACTGACTACATGTAGATTGTGGCGCCATTGACTACATGTAGAGTGTGGCGCCACTGACTACATGTAGATTGTGGCGCCACTGACTACATGTAGAGTGTGGCGCCACTGACTACATGTAGAGTGGCGCCACTGACTACATGTAGAGTGTGGCTCCACTAACTAAATGTAGAGTGTGGCGCCACTGACTACATGGAGAGTGTGGCGCCACTGACTACATGCAGTGTGGCACCACTGACTACATGTAGAGTGTGGCGCCACTGACTACATGTAGAGTGTGGCGCCACTGACTACATGCAGTGTGGCGCCACTGACTACATGTAGAGTGTGGCGCCGCTGACTACATGCAGAGTGTGGCGCCACTGACTACATGCAGATTGTGGCGCCGCTGGCTACATGTAGAGTGTGGCGCCACTGACTACATGTAGATTGTGGCGCCACTGACTACATGTAGAGTGGCGCCACTGACTACATGTAGAGTGTGGCTCCACTGACTACATGGAGAGTGTGGCGCCACTGCCTACATGTAGTGTGGCGCCACTGACTACACGTAGTGTGGCGCCACTGACTACATGTAGAGTGTGGCGCCACTGACTACACGTAGTGTGGCGCCACTGACTACATGTAGAGTGTGGCGCCACTGACTACATGTAGTGTGGCGCCACTGACTACACGTAGAGTGTGGCGCCACTGACTACATGCAGAGTGTGGCGCCACTGACTACATACAGTGTGGCACCACTGACTACATGTAGAGTGTGGCGCCACTGACTACATGTAGAGTGTGGCGCCACTGACTACATGGAGAGTGTGGCGCTACTGACTACAGGCAGAGTGTGGCTCCACTGACTACATGTAGAGTGTGGCGCCACTGACTACATGCAGTGTGGCTCCACTGACTACATGTAGAGTGTGGCGCCACTGACTACATGTAGAGTGTGGCGCCACTGACTACATGTAGAGTGTGGCTCCACTGACTACATGTAGAGTGTGGCGCCACTGACTACATGTAGAGTGTGGCGCCACTGACTACATGTAGAGTGTGGCGCCGCTGACTACATGCAGTGTGGCGCCACTGACTACATGTAGAGTGTGGCGCCACTGACTACATGTAGAGTGTGGCGCCGCTGACTACATGTAGAGTGTGGCGCCGCTGACTACATGTAGAGTGGCGCCACTGACTACATACAGTGTGGCACCACTGACTACATGCAGTGTGGCGCCACTGACTACATGTAGAGTGTGGCGCCACTGACTACATGTAGAGTGTGGCGCCGCTGACTACATGTAGAGTGTGGCGCCGCTGACTACATGTAGAGTGGCGCCACTGACTACATACAGTGTGGCACCACTGACTACATGTAGAGTGTGGCGCCACTGACTACATGCAGTGTGGCGCCAATGACTACATTTAGAGTGTGGCGCCACTGACTGCTGGTGGAGCGCTCGGAGACGTTACGTGGGCAACTATACCAATTAGACCGGTAATCGCTCCACTAGGGACATATCAGCTCCCTCAAGCGGCAGTGACGGGCGTGGTGGTGGAGAGTGAATGTGTTGTTGCCGATGAGCCCCTTAGCGATGGCCTTGTCCCTCCTGTCGACCTCACCACTTGTACGGGTTGCGAATCATTTGTTTACGCTGGCTACTTAATAATTGAACTGCCAATATAGCAAAATTATTTCAATATCAAATATATATATGGTATTTACGCTTTAAATTATTCATTCCAAAGAGAAGTATGTTGATGTAAATGGAGGCCATGTAATATACATTACAGGGGCGGAACTAGGAATTTGCCAAGGGGGGCGTTGCTCTCTGAAACTTCCGACCGAGGAGTGTGCGCTCTGAAAAACTTCCGACCGGGGGGGGGGGGGGGGAGGGGCGTGCTCGGAGAAGCCGACTTTAACAGTGTATGTTCAGGTTCCCAAGGGGGGGGGGGTTGCAACCCCCTAACCCCCCCCCCCCCCCCTTAGATCCGCCACTGATTACATACATTTAAATATTTAAATATGATATATGTGTGTGTAATAGGCCTTTATCTCACTATAACCGCATAATTATTAAATTAATTGCCGCAAAAGAATTAACCACAATAATTATTGTTCCATGTAGACGGTATTTCTAGTAGGCAGTTACACTTTAGAGGACGCCTTATCATTTTGTCATATAATTATGGCTAGCCATATAACTCTGCATTACTATGTACATATATGATACGCTCTCGCATGTGCAGAATTTTCCCATTTTTGATTCTATATGCACCGTTTCTTATGGACTCATATTATGTCTCAAATTGGATTATTATATTGGCTTCACGTGACAAAGCAACGTGTCACATATCAATTTATTATTGTTTTAATCTAGACAATTCATCCAATACTTGAAATGTCAAATGTCAATTTACAAAAATGACCGCATTTGCGTATTCAGGAAGTAGTTATATACGTGGATTCGCCATTACGTGAAATTGCGTTGCTTCCCAGAAAGCAAATCTCCTTTAAATTTGATAAATGGAAAATCAATTCCCGTTTGGCACTTCCATCGACTATCACTGTCGAGGGAGGTGTTGGACGGGGACTGATGGGGCGGGCTTCCCAGAGCCCGGGGGTCACACCCCAATGCAGTCACTTGAATTAACTCCCTTCCAGCTACATTCGGCTCTTCATGTGAACCAGCAAT
>OZ025260.1:10034280-10084076 GCA_964019135.1 Arenicola marina | reverse complement strand
ACTAAGCGGCCTCTCTGCCACACGACACATCTTCAGTCACTCAGCGGCCTCTGTGCCACACGACACATCTTCAGTCACTAAGCGGCCTCTCTGCCACACGACACATCTTCAGTCACTCAGCGGCCTCTGTGCCACACGACACATCTTCAGTCACTCAGCGGCCTCTCTGCCACACGACACATCTTCAGTCACTCAGCGGCCTCTCTGCCACACGACACATCTTCAGTCACTCAGCGGCCTCTGTGCCACACGACACATATTGTCACTCAGCGGTCTCTGTGCCACACGACACATCTTCAGTCACTCAGCGGCCTCTGTGCCACACGACACATCTTCAGTCACTAAGCGGCCTCTCTGCCACACGATACATCTTCAGTCACTCAGCGGCCTCTGTGCCACACGACACATCTTCAGTCACTCAGCGGCCTCTCTGCCACACGACACATCTTCAGTCACTAAGCGGCCTCTCTGCCACACGACACATCTTCAGTCACTAAGCGGCCTCTCTGCCACACGACACATCTTCAGTCACTCAGCGGCCACTGTGCCACACGATACATCTTCAGTCACTCAGCGGACTCTGTGCCTCACGACACATCTTCAGTCACTCAGCGGCCTCTGTGCCACACGTCACATCTTCAGTCACCCAGCGGACTCTGTGCCTCACGACACATCTTCAGTCACTCAGCGGCCTCTCTGCCACACGACACATCTTCAGTCACTCAGCGGCCTCTGTGCCACACGACACATCTTGTCACTCAGCGGCCTCTGTGCCTCACGACACATCTTCAGTCACTCAGCGGCCTCTCTGCCACACGACACATCTTCAGTCACTCAGCGGCCTCTGTGCCACACGACACATCTTGTCACTCAGCGGCCTCTCTGCCACACGACACATCTTCAGTCACTCAGCGGCCACTGTGCCACACGATACATCTTCAGTCACTCAGCGGCCTCTGTGCCACACGACACATCTTGTCACTCAGCGGCCTCTGTGCCTCACGACACATCTTCAGTCACTCAGCGGCCTCTCTGCCACACGACACATCTTCAGTCACTCAGCGGCCACTGTGCCACACGATACATCTTCAGTCACTCAGCGGCCTCTGTGCCACACGACACATCTTGTCACCCAGCGGACTCTGTGCCTCACGACACATCTTCAGTCACTCAGCGGCCTCTGTGCCACACGACACATCTTGTCACTCAGCGGCCTCTGTGCCTCACGACACATCTTCAGTCACTCAGCGGCCTCTCTGCCACACGACACATCTTCAGTCACTCAGCGGCCACTGTGCCACACGATACATCTTCAGTCACTCAGCGGCCTCTGTGCCACACGACACATCTTGTCACCCAGCGGCCTCTGTGCCTCACGACACATCTTCAGTCACTCAGCGGCCACTGTGCCACACGATACATCTTCAGTCACTCAGCGGCCTCTGTGCCACACGACACATCTTGTCACTCAGCGGCCTCTGTGCCACACGACACATCTTGTCACTCAGCGGCCTCTGTGCCACACGTCACATCTTCAGTCACCCAGCGGACTCTGTGCCTCACGACACATCTTCAGTCACTCAGCGGCCTCTGTGCCACACGACACATCTTCAGTCACTCAGCGGCCTCTGTGCCTCACGACACATCTTCAGTCACTCAGCGGCCTCTGTGCCACACGTCACATCTTGTCACTCAGCGGCCTCTGTGCTACACGACACATCTTGTCACTCAGCGGCCTCTGTGCCACACGACACATCTTGTCACTCAGCGGCTTCTGTGCCACACGACACATCTTGTCACTCAGCGGCCTCTGTGCCACACGACACATCTTCAGTCACTAAGCGGCCTCTCTGCCACACGACACATCTTCAGTCACTCAGCGGCCTCTGTGCCTCACGACACATCTTCAGTCACTCAGCGGCCTCTGTGCCTCACGACACATCTTCAGTCACTCAGCGGCCTCTGTGCCACACGTCACATCTTGTCACTCAGCGGCCTCTGTGCTACACGACACATCTTGTCACTCAGCGGCCTCTGTGCCACACGACACATCTTGTCACTCAGCGGCTTCTGTGCCACACGACACATCTTGTCACTCAGCGGCCTCTGTGCCACACGACACATCTTGTCACTCAGCGGCCTCTGTGCCACACGACACATCTTGTCACTCAGCGGTCTCTGTGCCTCACGACACATCTTCAGTCACTCAGCGGCCTCTGTGCCACACGACACATCTTGTCACTCAGCGGCCTCTGTGCCACACGACACATCTTCAGTCACTCAGCGGCCTCTGTGCCACACGACACATCTTCAGTCACTCAGCGGCCTCTGTGCCACACGACACATATTGTCACTCAGCGGTCTCTGTGCCACACGACACATCTTCAGTCACTCAGCGGCCTCTGTGCCACACGACACATCTTCAGTCACTCAGCGGCCTCTGTGCCACACGACACATATTGTCACTCAGCGGTCTCTGTGCCTCACGACACATCTTCAGTCACTCAGCGGCCTCTGTGCCACACGACACATATTGTCACTCAGCGGTCTCTGTGCCACACGACACATCTTCAGTCACTCAGCGGCCTCTGTGCCACACGACACATCTTCAGTCACTCAGCGGCCTCTGTGCCACACGACACATATTGTCACTCAGCGGTCTCTGTGCCTCACGACACATCTTCAGTCACTCAGCGGCCTCTGTGCCACACGACACATATTGTCACTCAGCGGTCTCTGTGCCACACGACACATCTTCAGTCACTCAGCGGCCTCTGTGCCACACGACACATCTTCAGTCACTCAGCGGCCTCTGTGCCACACGACACATATTGTCACTCAGCGGCCTCTGTGCCACACGACACATCTTCAGTCACTCAGCGGCCTCTGTGCCACACGACACATATTGTCACTCAGCGGCCTCTGTGCCACACGACACATCTTGTCACTCAGCGGGCTCTGTGCCACACGACACATCTTCAGTCACTCAGCGGCCTCTGTGCCACACGACACATCTTCAGTCACTCAGCGGCCTCTGTGCCACACGACACATATTGTCACTCAGCGGTCTCTGTGCCACACGACACATCGTCACTCGGCGGCCTCTGACTTTCTATCGCCGACTGCCAGCACTGATGCATTTTCGTTTCTTGTTGAGGAGAAGGGTCTAGCGCAGCAGTGTTCAAAGAGCAGGTCTCGGATCTTAAAGGTTAATTGTATAGACAGCCGCATTATCCGGGATTAAAAAGTTCATATTATTATGGTGTGGAACGACGCCCCCCCACCCCCCACACACACACACATTCTGGCGTAAGCAAAGATTACCTGGAACCGGTATCCGGCCGTGTCTTGTCTGAGCTTCCGTACATCAGAGAACGCTGGGATTGGTAATTACTTACGTGCCCTACCGCCATGATCACTCAGTCGACATCCCTCCTTCCGTCCTTCCTTCCTTCCTTTCTTCCTTACGTGGTTGTATCGGACAGCACTGGGCTATCCGCATAGTATTGCATCTGTCATCGCCAACCCCCGCCCCCGCCCCCCACCCCAACCCCTGCCCAACACACCTTCACACTCGCCCATAGTTCGCTTTGATGTATCATCTGTGTTTGTCCCTTCCTTGCCGGCTCGAAACAAACGCCAGCCATCATCTAAATTCTCGAAACGAACCCAAGCCATCATCTAAACTCTTGAAACGAACCCAAGCCATCATCTAAATTCTCGAAACGAACATCAGTAATCATCCAGGTAACGATCTTCCATAACGGTCATCTATATAACGATCATCCATAACGGTCATCCAGGTAACGATCTTTCATAACGGTCCTAAACGTAACGATCATCCATAACGGTCATTTATATAACGATCATTCATAACGGTCATCTACGTACCGATCATCCATAACGGTCATCTATATAACGATCATCCATAACGGTCACTTATATAACGATCATCCATAGCGGCCATCTATGTAATGATCGTCCATAACGGCCATCTATGTACCGATCATCCATAACGGTCATCTACGTAACGATCATCCATAGCGGCCATCTATGTAACGATCATCCATAACGGTCATCTACGTACCGATCATCCATAGCGGCCATCTAAATAACGATCATCCATAACGGTCATCCAGGTAACGATCTTCCATCACGGTCATACACGTAACAATCATCCATAACGGTCATCTATGTAACGATCATTCATAAGGGTCATCTACGTACCGATCATCCATAACGGTCATCTATATAACGATCATCCATAACGGTCATTTATATAACGATCATCCATAGCGGCCATCTATGTAACGATCGTCCATAACGGTCATCTATGTAACGATCATCCATAACGGTCATCTATATAACGATCATCCATAGCGGTCATCTATGTACCGATCATCTATAACGGTCATCTATGTAACGATCATCCATAACGGTCATCTATGTAACGAACATCCATAACGGTCATCCATGTAACGATCATCCATGACGGTCATCTACGTAACGATCATCCATAACGGCCATTTACGTAACGATCATCCATAACGGTCATCTATGTAACGATCATTTATAACGGTCATCTATGTACCGATCATCCATAACGGGCATCTATGAAACGATCATGCATAACGACCATCTATGTAACGATCATCCATAACCGCCAACTACGTAACGATCATCCATAACGGTCATCCTTGTAATGATCATCCATAACGGTCATCTACGTAACGATCATCCATAACGGTCATCTATGTAGCGATCATCTGCAACGGTCATCCACGTAACGATCATCAATAACGGCCATCTACGTAACGATCATCCATACCGGTCATCCTTGTAACGATCATCCATAACGGTCATCTACGTAACGATCATCCATAACGGTCATCTATGTAACGATCATCTGCAACTGTCATCCATGTAACGATCATCCATAACGGTCATCCATGTAACGATCATCCATATCGGTCATCTACGTAACGATCATCCATAACGGTCATCTATGTAACGATCATCCATAACGGTCATCCATGTAACGATCATCCATAATGGTCATCTATGTAACGATCATCTATAACGGTCATCTATGTAACGATCATCTAATACGGTCATCTATGTAACGATCATCTATAACGGGCATCTATGTAACGATCATGCATAACGACCATCTATGAAACGATCATCCATAACGGTCATCTATGTAACGATCATCTAATACGGTCATCTACGTAACGATCATCCATAGCGGTCATCTATGTAACGATCATCCATAACGGTCATCTATGTAACGATCATCCAATACGGTCATCTATGTAACGATCATTCATAACGGTCATCCATGTAACGATCATCCATAACGGTCATCTATGTAACGATCATCCATAACGGTCATCTATGTAACGATCATCCATAACGGTCATCCATAACGGTCATCCACGTAACGATCATCCATAACGGTCATCTATGTAACGATCATCCAATACGGTCATCTATGTAGCGATCATCTATAACGGTCATCTATGTAACGATCATCCATAACGGTCATCCACGTAACGATCATCCATAACGGTCATCTATGTAACGATCATCCATAACGATCATCCATAACGGTCATCCACGTAACGATCATCCATAACGGTCATCTATGTAACGATCATCCAATACGGTCATCTATGTAACGATCATTCATAACGGTCATCTATGTAAATATCATCCATAACGGTCATCTATGTAACGATCATCTATAACGGTCATCTATGTAACGATCATCCATAACGGGCATTTATGAAACGATCATCTATAACGGTCATCTATGTAACGATCATCCATAACGGGCATCTATGAAACGATCATCTATAACGGTCATCTATGCAACGATCATTCATAACGGTCCTCTATGTAAATATCATCCATAACGGTCATCTATGTAACGATAATCCAATACGGTCATCTATGTAACGATCATCTATAACGGTCATCTATGTAACGATCATCCATAACGGGCATCTATGAAACGATCATCTATAACGGTCATCTACGTAACGATCATCCATAACGGTCATCCATAACGGTCATCCACGTAACGATCATCCATAACGGTCATCTATGTAACGATCATCCAATACGGTCATCTATGTAACGATCATCTATAACGGTCATCTATGTAACGATCATCCATAACGGTCATCTATGTAACGATCATCCATAACGGTCATCCACGTAACGATCATCCATAACGGTCATCTATGTAACGATCATCTATAACGGTCATCTATGTAACGATCATCCATAACGGTCATCTATGTAACGATCATTCATAACGGTCATCCACGTAACGATCATCCATAACGGTCATCTATGTGACGATCATCCAATACGGTCATCTATGTAACGATCATCCATAACGACAATCCACGTAACGATCATCCATAACGGTTATCTACGTAACGATCATCTATAACGGTCATCTATGTAACGATCATCTGCAACGGTCATCTGTGTAACGATCATCCATAACGGTTATCTATGTAACGATCATCCAATACGGTCATCTATGTAACGATCATCTATAATGGTCATCTATGTAACGATCGTCCATAGCGGTCATCTACGTAACGATCATCCATAACGGTCATCTACGTAACGATCATCCATAACGGTCATCTATGTAACGATCATCCATAACGGTCATCTATGTACCGATCGTCCATAGCGGCCATCTATGTAACGATCATCCATAACGGTCATCTATGTAACGATCATCCATAACGGTCTTCTCCGTAACGATCATCCATAACGGTCATCTATGTAACGATCATCCATAACGGTCATCTATGTAACGATCATCTAATACGGTCATCTATGTAACGATCATCCATAACGGTCATCTACGTAACGATCATCCATAACAGTCATCTATGTAACGAACATCCATAACGGCCATCTATGTAACGATCATCCATAACGGTCATCTATGTAACGATCATCCATAACAGTCATCTATGTAACGAACATCCATAACGGCCATCTATGTAACGATCATCTATAACGGCCATCTATGTAACGATCATCTATAACGGCCATCTATGTAACGATCATCTATAACGGCCATCTATGTAACGATCATCCATAACAGTCATCTATATAACGTTTGGCCTATGATTTCTTCATTGACCATCTCATCGACGGATCTTAGTTTTTGCCCCAAATCGTTCAATTCGATTTTTACTTAATCAGTTTGGAGTGGTTGATTCAATGACATTGGTGGTAAAGTATTCAGAGACAAGTGCGATTTAACGACCAACGTGGAGCGGCTTCAGCTCAGTCTGTACCGCAACTAACTGTTGATCGCTTAAGATAAATCTTCGGACATAATCTGTGATTATAAACGACCGCCCCCGTCGGTTAGCATGTTTGCATGTTGTTGCCATGGTTGAAGCTTAGTTCAGTATCCAGATTGATTTATTTGACAGCTATCCACAGGTTGTCTGTTATTAGAAACTGCACGCTTATATAACCTATAGCCTATGTGTTCAATATGCCCTGCCCTGTAACAGCAATGGGAGAGCATTGTGCTTGCTTGTGTCTGAATTTCTAAAATAAAAATAATCTCGTTTTCTTCATAATTTTCATGTGTCGCCGCCATCCATTTAGAAGTATTATGGTCGGTAGTAGTTTTGTCTAGAGCGATGGCTGCCTGCATTTCTTACTTGTAAACTATTACTTGTCATTCGCAATTACGTTCTTTTGCTGTCGCCCGAACAGAAAGAACGCTTGCAGATTAAAACACCAACCAAGGTTCGAAATTAACATTTCCTTGAAGCTTGTCCCTCTGCTGAGGCAACGAATGGAAAGCCGTTGTCGTATGTAAAGTTCCGTCGCCGTCTTTTACGTCTCTTAAGAAACGCACGAACGGCCAGAGCGGCGCATAAAAACATGGCAGTAATCACAAGTGTCCTGGCTTCATGCAGTGCACAACATGGTTACAATTGGTATGACAACTAAACATCTCTGTCAATGCTGCTGTAATGCAACTGTATGTGTTGAAAATGGAGAACGTCAATTTATAAGAAGCTGAATAAGCTTTTCCCCACTCCCCCACCCCTCCCCCACCCCTCCCCCACTCCCCCACCCCTCCCCCACCACTCCCCCACCACTCCCCCACCCCTCCACAACCCGATCCCCATTCCTTTACATCTACGCCGGGATTATTGGTATTTTTTTCTTTATTTGTTATTCTGCATCATCATCGTGAACAAATACATCAGTCCAAATGTGTAAAATCATATATTAGGTTCTGCGACATTAGCAATTTGAGATGAATTGCAACATGTCACATATACTGTCGAACTTTGTCAGTTTGTAGATTTGGATCTTAAATAAAAGCTCTGACCTTTATACAAAAGCCACATCTTAAATATTGAGTAACCAATTATTTATTTTGGGTATTTTTGGTATTAATGATGGATATATGTTCGCTAATTCGGTCACATATAATGCCGTTATGATACTTAAAACAACCATTGTGGTCGCGTTCTATCTAAAGCAGTGTTCTTTGTAACTAATAGCCGCCTGGTTTGACTTTCTGATGCACGTCCTTTAATAAGGTAATTCAGGTCATTTGGTGTGAATTCGAAAATAAACGTGCAAGGACTTACATGGATGGCCATCCAGTAATAAAGTAGCCTACTTACATGCGCCATCTTAGATTTTTTACATGTTAGAATCATGACTAAAAGTGTCTCACAATTGATTCATATGCTTTATATCTCTTTGAGTCTGTAAAAAAAAATGTCAACATAAAACTGCGTGGTCTATTTTATCGTGCTCGGACGTGATGGCGAGCCGCGGTCGACATCACATAGAATACCCAACAGTATGCTCCGGTGAACAATTTGCCTCTTTCCGGATAGCCCGCAGGCTTTCATGATTTAAATTCAAGACAGAATATACTTATTTGACATGGACAAGAAGTCGGCAATACAACAATTACAGAACATATTGCTTTAATGATGGTGTTTGCAATGCCGCGCTATAGCCTCTGCACTGCCCCCCCCCCCCCCACCAACCCCCCACCTCCCTCCCTGTTCGGCACGATGGCTGTATGGTCTGCTCCAGAAATACCCGCTTGCCAGCCCGAGTGGTCACGTACCAGTCTGAAACACTTTGCACACGGACGTGAGGAGAATGGTTCCCAGTGACTATGATCAACTTTGTCAAGTCCATCCTCATGTTATGCAATCAAAGTGGCATTTGTCATCATCAGCAATGGCTGAACGATAGCATGAAGATGGGTAAATAGGCAAGAAGGGGGGTCACGTACCCCACATGTGGGCGCATGTGGCTATATTTTGAAACTTTTGACCAATTAGAACACTTTAAGATATCCACCCGTTTTCAATCTTTATGGTGGTATCGCCACCGTCCCCGCCACCCCCGCCCCACGGGAGCCAAGGGCCTCCACCCCCACCCATCCCGCCCAGCTCCCCGCACGGTGGCGCTACGCAGGCTCCGCTTTTGCGGCTGCTTTCGGTCGGGGGCAAATCTCAAGATTATTGAAAAACGGTCAAATCAGCTGTAGTTTCTTGCATCGTTATAACTTTCAAGAACAAAACATAAAAATAACGAGGTCTTTGTATTTAATACAGAAAAAAACATATTATACCCTCTCGAAAAAGTGTAATTGTGATTTAACTCTTTCTTTTCACTCGATGCCGCGTGTTATTAGGCTTAGGCTGGGTCCCCGGCACTAATTTGTAGAAATGCGCGGCGCATTTTTCCTATTAATTTGCGCAGCGCCACCCTGGCGAGCGAGTGTGAAAATTAATTGAGGAAGTAGGCGACAACGGATATAATGGAGCCCTAGCGGAGTGAGTCGAAGGTAGAGAGTGCCATCTCGCCGCTCTTCAGGCGCCATCGGTCTTCAGATTCCACCAAATTGTTCATTTGTAATTCATATACATATGAAGAAAGGTTGGCTTTCCACTGCTCCCTGGTCAATGAGTAGTTATTCGCTATCAGAGATTCAGTTGCTTGTCATTCCGTCATTGTCATTATCACTGCGGCCTACGATTACATACATACGGAGACTGGGCCCTAGCCTCGACTGTGAGGCCATACGGAGACTGGGTCCTAGCCTCGACTGTGAGGACATACGCAGACTGGGCCCTAGCCTCGACTGTGAGGCCATACGGAGACTGGGCACTAGCCTCGACTGTGAGGCCATACGGAGACTGGGCCCTAGCCTCGACTGTGAGGACATACGGAGACTGGGCCCTAGCCTCGACTGTGAGGACATACGCAGACTGGGCCCTAGCCTCGACTGTGAGGCCATACGGAGACTGCGCCCTAGCCTCGACTGTGAGGCCATACGGAGACTGGGCCCTAGCCTCGACTGTGAGGACATACGGAGACTGGGCCCTAGCCTCGACTGTGAGGACATACGGAGACTGGGCCCTAGCCTCGACTGTGAGGACATACGGAGACTGCGCCCTAGCCTCGACTGTGAGGACATACGGAGACTGGGCCCTAGCCTCGACTGTGAGGACATACGGAGACTGGGCCCTAGCCTCGACTGTGAGGCCATACGGAGACTGCGCCCTAGCCTCGACTGTGAGGCCATACGGAGACTGCGCCCTAGCCTCGACTGTGAGGACATACGGAGACTGGGCCCTAGCCTCGACTGTGAGGACATACGGAGACTGGGCCCTAGCCTCGACTGTGAGGACATACGGAGACTGCGCCCTAGCCTCGACTGTGAGGCCATACGGAGACTGGGCCCTGGCCTCGACTGTGAGGACATACGGAGACTGGGCCCTAGCCTCGACTGTGAGGACATACGGAGACTGCGCCCTAGCCTCGACTGTGAGGCCATACGGAGACTGCGCCCTAGCCTCGACTGTGAGGACATACGGAGACTGGGCCCTAGCCTCGACTGTGAGGACATACGCAGACTGGGCCCTAGCCTCGACTGTGAGGACATACGGAGACTGCGCCCTAGCCTCGACTGTGAGGACATACGGAGACTGGGCCCTAGCCTCGACTGTGAGGACATACGGAGACTGCGCCCTAGCCTCGACTGTGAGGACATACGGAGACTGGGCCCTAGCCTCGACTGTGAGGACATACGGAGACTGCGCCCTAGCCTCGACTGTGAGGACATACGGAGACTGGGCCCTAGCCTCGACTGTGAGGACATACGCAGACTGGGCCCTAGCCTCGACTGTGAGGACATACGGAGACTGCGCCCTAGCCTCGACTGTGAGGACATACGGAGACTGGGCCCTAGCCTCGACTGTGAGAACATACGGAGACTGCGCCCTAGCCTCGACTGTGAGGACATACGGAGACTGGGCCCTAGCCTCGACTGTGAGGACATACGGAGACTGGGCCCTAGCCTCGACTGTGAGGACATACGGAGACTGGGCCCTAGCCTCGACTGTGAGAACATACGGAGACTGGGCCCTAGCCTCGACTGTGAGGACATACGGAGACTGAGCCCTAGCCTCGACTGTGAGGCCATACGGAGACTGCGCCCTAGCCTCGACTGTGAGGACATACGGAGACTGGGCCCTAGCCTCGACTGTGAGGACATACGGAGACTGCGCCCTAGCCTCGACTGTGAGGCCATACGGAGACTGGGCCCTAGCCTCGACTGTGAGGACATACGGAGACTGCGCCCTAGCCTCGACTGTGAGGCCATACGGAGACTGGGCCCTAGCCTCGACTGTGAGGCCATACGGAGACTGGGCCCTAGCCTCGACTGTGAGGACATACGGAGACTGCGCCCTAGCCTCGACTGTGAGGACATACGGAGACTGCGCCCTAGCCTCGACTGTGAGGACATACGGAGACTGCGCCCTAGCCTCGACTGTGAGGACATACGGAGACTGCGCCCTAGCCTCGACTGTGAGGACATACGGAGACTGCGCCCTAGCCTCGACTGTGAGGCCGCAATCCATCTGCACCACAACCATGTCACGGCCGCCTCGTATAGGAAACCGGTACGACGGCAAAATGTCAGGTAAGTAAAGAGCTCGCCCGGCCTATTTCCCACTATGAGTTGAATGGCTGTGAGTCAGTCGTAAAGAAAGCTCAGGTATAAAGCCCTCCGAAGAATGACAGTCAGGATGAAGTATGGCGGCGCGACGTCCACTGGCATTTCGTCCCCTTGGCTTACCGGTACGTTCGCCCCCCGCGCGAACCCCCCCACCTCTTCTCGCCCCGCCGTCTTGCGTTCCCATTGTTTACCCCATCCCTTCCCCCAACCCTGCTTACCCCCCCCCCCAACCCCACCCTTCCCCGCCCTTCGCAACCCCCACTACCTCACCCCGTCTCCTCCCCCGTCGCCCTGCGCCCCCTCCCCACTACCTACCCCCCCCCCCCCCCACCTCGATTCCGCCACCGCCACTACCTCCCCCCTCTCCCTCCACCCCCCCCACCCGCATACCCTTCACACCCCCCCCCCACTACCCCACCTTGAATGTCTGTACCTGGCCAGATCAATAGACCTCGCCTAGCAGCCATCTCTCGGGCCTAAAGAGCTGAAAGGAAGTTCCAGCGACTTGCCATGAATGGCTGAGGCTGTGGGAGTGCTGGGTGAGCGTGCCCCACCTCCCCCGCCTCCCCCGCCTCTCCACGCCAGCATACACACACAGACTGCGGCACTGATAACAGCGGCAGAAATGTCTGGATCCTCTTGCATAAGAGATGCCATGCGAACGATTCCGTGGGCGAATGGCGACTCGCCGGGTCGTGGAAACCCATTTGAGTAAAGTGGGGAACATGAGGGTTTAAGTGCATCTCAGCCGAATGTTTTTTCTGGTGAACTTTATGAGCTGTGCAGCGTTGTTGTTTCCATTGGCTCAAGACAGGATTGAATCACAATATCCCTCTCTTGGCTCTCAATGACAGGTGGCTCTCTCACTGGAGCGTGCGGCCATGTCGCCGTGTTTGTGTCCGGCTATTATGGTGACGATCACGCGATGGTCTCTCGGTGACTACGGAGAGAGTGCGATAGTTATACCAATAATGGGAGACATGCATTCATCTATGCCAGTATCAATTACTATTGTACCAGGTAGTAGCATGTCTTCTGTTATTCTAATATTAATTAGGAACAATGAGGTTCTTCTCGATTGTGATAGCACCATGGTTAGAAGCAGTGTCACGCCTTGGTGTCCCCTCCCCACACCCCACCCCGGGATCCGTTCTGACACCCTGAGAGCCTAAAGATCTCATGTCCTTATTCGCAAAGAGTAGGGTGACATGGCTCCGCTCTGCCCTTCCTTCTCCCTTGACGCCATATGACCAGACTTTGTACAAACGTCTGAATATACAACCAAATAACCTGATGTGTACGTTATTCATAGAACGCGTTGTGGCCTTTGAATTCCGCAGACATGCTTCCTTCCAAGGGAGTTGACCCTGCCCCCACCGCACTACCATCAAAGCCTGAGGAGTTCCAAGGCAGAGCTGAAGGTCATCGTATCAGCGGAAGGAAACCCCGCACCAGCATGGCGTCACGGGCCAGCTTGCTTATGATTGGCTGCTTGAGGTCAAGTCCCGTACGGAGACAATTATATTAGACCACTTTAATTATTTCCATGTAGCTATGTGGTTAATTGTCGGCAAATCAGACTGCTGTGCGCCGTCCTTGATTTGGTGGAGGGACACTTTGTTCACCATAGAGCATCGGGACATGGAATGTGATAGCTCAACTCACATACGATGCATCATCGCTATGAATAACTACATCAACGTGTACATAAATAGATCTTTATTTATATATATATGTCTTGCAATACGTTCACTGCCATATAGCCTACTTTTGCGCTCGTGTTGGGTGTGGGCTCGTGTCCGCCAATGTCACTGAAATGCGAGGCCCTGGTGTACCAGGGGGTCGAGGAGGTGTGGGGTGGGGTGTCTTACACAGGAATGGCAGATGATGGGTGGAGGAGAGGTGGGGT
Organism: Arenicola marina; assembly: GCA_964019135.1. Taxonomy (NCBI): domain Eukaryota; kingdom Metazoa; phylum Annelida; class Polychaeta; family Arenicolidae; genus Arenicola; species Arenicola marina. The sequence goes on along the minus strand of OZ025260.1, from coordinate 10,070,106 downwards.
CGGGTGCCTTACCCAGGTGTACCACTCAAGAGTGGGGATGGCGAAGGGTAAAAACGATTAGAAATAATAATGTCAGTTTCATATGTGATATTTTTATATATCGTCTTCAGCGCTCTATTTGCCATAACCATAGCAACACCATGGCAAAGTGACGTAAGCCGACGTGTCAACAAGGTTGAACTTATTGAAGATGTTTAAGTCAACTCGTTGAGCTTTTTCATTGGTTCAGAATAAAAACACGTAACATTGAAGGTTTACGTTGAAGGGTTATGTATTAAATATAAAACGTGGAGAACAAGAGAGCGGGCTCGATATCAATGATGAGCGTGACCAACCGATACACATATGAGGCTGAATACAAGGCTGTACAATAGCATGTGACATTGGTAACTAAAAAATACATTGCTTAAAGGGAATCGCCAGCCTGGCCTCTAACGCTGCTTTACCGATTCCTATCATACCCAATTATCTATCCTCCAAATTATAGAATTTTTCGTTCTATCTGTAGCTTACAATAAAATTTAGAAGTGACCACCAGGCACGATTTCGCCGCCTACCCAGGCGGCAGCTCTTTTTGGAGGCGTGTCCGCGATGGACCAATCAGGAGGCGATACTCTAATTTATTCAAACCGGAAATTACGCCTATTGTGTGAGCAAAACGAGAGCGCGTGATAATCACTCATATATAAATAGCTGCGATTCTAACTCCAATCATGGCATTGTTGCAGAGTTAATCGTCGCAAGACGTATATCAATTTGTTTGGACGGTACTTTTCCATGAAACGCTAAGATCTTGCGCTTCTGCGCGGCTTGGAACTGCCGCTGTTCATCTGTAAATCGCGGCCCTGATCTCTCTCTCCGCGAGTTATAACGTAAGGCGGCGCCATATGAATAGTCACAATATGCGTCACTGCTCCCGGCAAAATGGCGCTCTGCATGACATGGCTGGGGGTGGGTTGCCTTAATTGTTTTCTCCTTATCAGTCGGCCGAAACGAAGCGTTAACACTCGCCAATTTAATATTAAGATGTAAACTTTTGGTGCAGATCGTGATTAATTTAGGTTGGACACCCGCTTTAAGGTAAGGTCTAATATACTGGTAATTATATCGTTATCTTAAATTGGTAGATGGAAATGGATTAATGTGAACCAACGAAAGTGACCGTATTTGTTATTTTAAAGTACTTAAGGCCTCGGGCAATATTATTCCTGTATAAAGACATACAATTACATGTCGTTCACACCAAATTAATAACCGAATGTCCCAATTTAAACACCCACATGTTCGGGTCATATGCTGGTCATATGACAATTATACCAAACTACACCAAATTGTCGAGCATTGGAAACATCATTTCCAAGAGTCACAGATGCAACCATTGTTTTCCGTAGATTGCGTTTTATATCTTTGTATAAAAATGGCATTTCATATGTAGCCTGTTTCGGAAAACCTGTCAAAAAAACTTTTTTTGTTGACCATTTGGTTTTTTTCGCCATTTAGGGGCGGTTCCGTCAGTGAGTAATTCCCCCACCAAATAAGGACAACTACCTATCATACAGCTACAAGGACAGATTCCTTCCTTGGGTAATTCTTCTGTGTTTCCTTGTTTCTCAGCCATTACTAATGTGACATTTGTTTTTTTTTCTCGTCACTGACATAGCATGGCGAAATGTGTGTTTGATATTTTGATCTAAGACATTAGATGATCAGCAGTATGGAGGAGTGCTGTGCGATGTGCATGGTCAGCACTATGAGTAGTGCTGTGCGATGTGCATGGTCAGCACTATGAGTAGTGCTATGCGATGTGCATGGTCAGCACTATGCGTAGTGCTATGCGATGTGCATGGTCAGCACTATGAGTAGTGCTATGCGATGTGCATGGTCAGCACTATGAGTAGTGCTATGCGATGTGCATGGTCAGCACTATGAGTAGTGCTGTGCGATGTGCATGGTCAGCACTATGAGTAGTGCTATGCGATGTGCATGGTCAGCACTATGAGTAGTGCTGTGCGATGTGCATGGTCAGCAGTATGGAGTAGCGCTGTGCGATGTGCATGGTCAGCAGTATGGAGTAGCGCTGTGCGATGTGCATGGTCAGCAGTATGGAGTAGCGCTGTGCGATTTGCTCAGTGTTCAGGTGTGGCCATATAAAATGATAACATGTAATGCGTGTAATTTGGACGAGCAGCTAATATAGCACATTCTCTTCAATTAAATGTGAAAACAACTTTTTGCTTCAGCAGAAACTAATAGCTTCGATATTCTTTCAAAGAAAGTTGATATATCAATATATCATCAATGATATGATTAGAGATAAATAAGTCACATTGAATACACGTTTCGATTGCGAACGTTGTTCCGGGGCAATTGCCCCGGGAAATATTTTCCAAGATTTTCTAAAATAAAATTGTTGTGCTAATGAACATCCTTCAAATATAGACCGCAAGTATATTATTATTATTGATGAGAGAAGTAGTCACTACCGTCATATCTCCAAACATCATTCCCCTCCCTATGTTTTGAGAGCACTATTTGCCCTTGTCTGATAGCTCATTGAATCGCCATGTCTTTCATGTCCTTGCAGACGGCACGGCGTTCCCGGCAAGGTGACACCGGATATGACGCTTTCGATGGACCCGCCACCTGGCGCTCCAGCCTGAGCGAGATGGTGACACCACCCGACAGAAGAACACACAGATTGTCGATGTACGTCGCTAAACAGAAACGCTGACACAGAAACACACGTTTGATACAGGTCGACGTGGGCGAGCCTGGAATGGCTTTCCTCGTGGACGAGTCTGGAATTGCTTTCCCCGTGGACGAGGCGATGTATACCCATGAGTCGCGGTAACACGAGGCTGGTGTTCCCCACCGCAGCGCCACGGCCGCGACGACAAAGTGACATCGACAGTGCGACATTTATAGGAATTAGAAAATCGTTGCCACGTCAAAAAATTACGGACCATTTTTCTTGGTCCCCGTGCGTCAGCCGTCATCGTCAGTTAGTGGGTGATGATAACGAAGCCGGATAATGTGGGTGACTTGATTACGGCTCAGGACCCCTGGCGCCCCCTAGCGGCGGGCTTACCTGGCGGACATCAATGGCGGGACCTCATTATGGGCCAGTTTCCCACTCGGATTGACCTGGGATATTGATCGCGGGCATTTACCCGCCGCCTCTACCCGTCTACTTTATCCCCTGATTTCTCCGGCAATATTTGCCCTGTCATTACTATCGTGCGTCGGTTCTTTTTTCGGTTTCTTCATCCGGGTCTTTTGAGACGCGGACGGCCGCGCAGGGAGGAGTCGGGAGTGTGGGGGTGAGGAGGGGAAGGGAGAGGAGAGGGGGTTACGTGAGACTGAAAGGAAGGCAAAAAGGGATTAAATTGTCGTCTGTTTTTTAACTGTTGATTTGCGCCACCAGTCACCGCCGCCACCATGTTGGCCAGGAAGCCGACCATGATTAGGAAGAAGGCGACCCGCCAGTCGATGGTGCGGAGGCCCGGCAGCATCAGGGCCACCCTGGCCCCCGCCACCCAGCCGTCCTCAGGGGTCGGCGGCTCGGGGGCGGGAGGGGCACACAGCCCCCGCAACCACCGCACCCTCGGATCCTCCTCCACCGCCGGCCCCGCGGGGGGCACCCACAGCCCCCGGCACCACCGCGCCCTGACCCCCGGGTCGGGCTCACCTTTACCGGACATCCCTGGAGGGGGGGTGGGACCCCCATCGCCCGGGGCCCTCCGTATGAAGTCTCGCCCGTCGCTCTATGACGCCCTGCTGCAGCTCAAGGTAAGTCCTGATTAGCCAGCCCCCACCCCTCAGCTCCTCCGTCCCTACAATACAAACCCTCACCTCACTTCCTACCCATCTCCCAACTCACATTGAAATTTGTGTTTCCGCACATTAACCCACATTTATGATTTTTTCCCCTTGCAATTGAAAAAAAAACAGCTACATAGTTACGTTAGGGATAAATCGCCCATGGTGGGGCGGGGGCGGGGGGGGGGGGGGCGGGGCGGGGGGTTGCAATATCCGGTACATTTCAGAAGTCCAACAAGATGATGGCGTAATAAAAAAAGGTCATATATTAGCCGCCAGCCACAGAGATTTCAATGAAATGCCCATGCCAAGGCATATTCTATCATGGTTGTGTATATCATGTGGCTGATGGGCGAGGCGATCGTAAAGCTACCGGCGTGTATGCCCGGCCAACCTTACGCCGCTCTGTAGGATTTCATTGTACAGATCCATTTGCGTCATGCTGGGTGAATAGTTCATTATGGTCACCGTGGTTCCTGCCCTGTGGGTTCCACTCTCCACACCGTAATGACGTCATAACGTGTGACGTCACGGTGCCCAACGTCTATTATCTTCTACCGACATGACCGGCGAGAAAAGTGGGTGGGGTGGAGATTGGGGTTACAATGGATATTTTTGGCTATACAAGTATTCAAGGATGAACGATTCTTACAGTTATTTGTGCACCATGCACCATGTTTTGACCAGTTGTTGTAATGCGATCACGTGGTATCAACGCCAGGAGATATCTAATGGAATGGTATTATACAATGAATGATGTGTTTTATGAGGTCCTCTGCCCCACAAGCCATAAGCGGTCTCCGGTGCCGATACGGGGGAAGTGCGCGTCATGTTATCCCTTTCTTTGCCGTAGACCGCTTACTACAATGCTGCCCTCTACCGGCCGAACTATTCAGTCCCCCATGCGTTAAGGGCAGTCTCTCTGTTACGCATGAATGCATATTTCCTTCGCCAGAGAGCGCCACCGTTCTATATGTCGTTTCTACGGAATTTTTCGCCGAAATGCGAAATCAAGATCATCCATCATTAATGGCCAATCCGCTCGTTTATATGAAACCTTATCTTTAGAATGCGTAATAGCGACTGCAGTCTCCTCAATCCAAACCGGAATAATGGTGATGGGTCTCCAGAAATGTCGGGGGTCAACAAACATGCTTTCAAATCCATGACAAGGAATCCAAAGTGTGATGTGGGCGGGAAAGAGGTGGGGAGGCTTGGGGGGGGGGGGGGGTAGGAGGGGCAGGTTCTCTCCATTCCATCCTGATCCCATCACGGACATTTCTTTATGAAGGTTTGTTCATCAGGCGGATGTAAGGTTGGCCGTAATTGGTTGCACTATCATCTCCGCTAGCTTTCCTCGGATTGCAACCGCGGATTTTAATGATATATAAGCTTTGAGTGCTTATATATATCTTTCCACTACATATATATTATACCTGTATGTATCTATTAATACTTTCCTATATATGGATCGCTAAAAGCTTGTTTTTAACAAGAAGTTCATGGCATGAATACATCTGTCCGATGTATATACGAATGATGTGCGTACCTTCTCTGCTCCCGGTGGTGATGTCATCAAGTTCGTATCTTCTACCTTCCTTATAACCCCCTCGACCCCACCATTCCAAAGTCCAAGCGGTGGGTCCATATGTATATATATATATATCTTATATATATATATATATTATATATATATATATATTATATATATATATATATTATATATATATATATATTATATGCATAATATCTTTAAGTTAGATGATATAGATAATCTCCTTGTCGTATAGTGATAGATTCCGACCGACTAAGTGACTTTCCCTTTTTAAATAGCAGACCCGGGCGTTTAGCCGAGCGGCGATAAATGAGCCAATGAAATATATTACTTTGACTCCGCCGCGGCATTGTCCATTTATATTGTTACGGCAGGGACATATATACGACAACAGGACCGGTCTACTTTGTTGCTGCTGGTCATGTCGCTCATGGTTCTCGTTCTCGCGATATCCTCCCACAAACAGCCCCCTCCCCCTGTGGCCCCGCCCGGCCCCCTCCCCCCATCACCTTTTGTAACAGCCAATACGGTTTATTGCGTTCATTTCGGCTTACGCCGCTTGAGGTGCTGTAGTAGCAGCGACTCACAGATGGTCATCGGGATAGCCCGTGTGCATTGTGAGATATAGCGCCACGTGACCCATGGAACACGTGACGCCTGGACGAGACTGCTGTAATAGCCACCCGGCTGTCGCACGAGGTTCATCCATTATCGCTCGTTACGCCCACACCCAACATTTGCCGGAAAAAAAGTGTGGACCTGTAGATCTGCCACCGCTGTAGATTATTACACTGGCGTCAGAAATGAGAACATATCGATGCCTACTTTACACATCCATTGGAACCGATAGCGTTTCCACCTGCCTCCCCTCCCCGCCTAAAACAAACCCTCTGGAATCCTCCATCATCTCGGTTTAAAGCAAAGTTCTGCCGCCATCTTTTTTCTCCCCTTCCTCCCTCCTCCTCTCCAACTCCCCCACTGCCTCGCCGCTCATCATCAGGTGTGGGAGCGTGCCCCATCAGTCTGCATCTATATTAGTCGTGGCAACGGTATGCTCTTCACCCCCAACCCCCCTTCCAAGCTTTCCTTGGGCTTCACACTGCGAATCACCTGTGACGTCACTACCGGTCAATCGGCTGATTCCGTGGTACCCGACCAACAACAATAGCCTCTGACCCAGTCAGAATCGCTGCACCCCCACCATCAACCCGCCGCCCAGCACCTGTCGCCATCAATTAGTCTACGACCCGGCTATTATGGCCTATTATCGCCCGGCTCGCCCTGCCTATGTACACAACATGTGAAGAGTTTGGCTTCTCGTGACCAGGGAGGCATGCCAGGACTAAGAAGGTCTCCGGGGAAGGGCAATTGCATAGATCTCACGGTGTCTGGTTCTGTTTTTCATCTCCGCTGTTGTATATGCCATGACGGTGGTAATAGGTTTAGGGTGTTGTTTTACAAACAAACACTGACATGCCATCGGTAGTCCAGTAATGTCACCCAGGTGACCTTTTGTTTGGCAATTACGAAACCAACGATAGTTAAACCAGCATGGCTGGCATGATTGTGCTAATTTAACTAGCACCACGTCTATGTACAATATATATTTATTTACCCATGAAATTTATATATATATAATGAATCGCTAATTGGCAGGTATCTGTATCAGTAACACCGTATATATATCATTATTGCATGCATATTATTTACATCACGCAGAGAAAGTATCACAGAAGACTCGTCGACTCATTGAAAGACAAAATGGTGCAATTACCACGCAATAATCATTGAGCGCCAAGTGTACATAACGTTCATTTCGTGGACAGATATCAATTTGATGGAGAAATACGACATTCTGACAAATGGCAACACTTTATTTGGTCGAGGAAGTTTTTTGCGCGGAGAGAAATTTCCATTTTCTTTACTAAAGTTCAATTTGTTGAAATTATATACTGTCTACAACAGTGTATTTTGTCTCAACTGAAGGATATTCGCGCAAGATTTGTCTAATGGATAGAGCTCGCTAGATGTGTCTCTATTATGAGCCCGAATGGTCTAAAGGCGCACTCGAATGGTCTGAACCCGATTGGTTTGATTGCTAGCGCGTCTGAATGGTCTGATAGCTGGCACACCCGAATGGTCTGATGATTAGTGCACCCGGATGGTCTGCTTGCTAGGGCGTCCATATGGCGTGATGGCTGGCACACCCGAATGTAGCCCTGGTACATGCCTCTCTTACCACGCCCGTAAACGGAGCAAGGGTGAGAGCCATGCCGCTGACACGGCCGAAAACAAGAAATCGCGGACCGGTGGCTCAAGTTGAAGTTCATAACAGAATAAATATGCAGTGCCTACCCGTCAAGTTGCTCCATTAGATTCCTGAAGCTTTCATGACTTTCGTCGGACAGTCATTTCTTTGGTCGGTAGTGACGTCAACAAACGCCGCCTGGCAGCCAGTGCTCACGCTTAGTTTGTTTACTTCCGGCGAGCGGCGGAGCATTCAAAACGAAGCGAGAGAGAACACAAATCGCCCGGATTACAAGAAAATACACTACCGACCAAAGGGACTGTCCGACGAAAGTCATGAAAGCTTCAGGAATCTAATGGAGCAACTTTCTCTCACCCTTGCTCCGTTTACGGGCGTGATAAGAGAGGCATGTACCAGGGCTAACCCGAATGGTCTTATAGATTACGCACACGAATTGACTGACGGTTAGCGCCGGGACAAACTGACCCTCCGCTTGACACGATATGACCTTATGGCTCATAGCGTCCCTGTCAACCCAACCAAACAACCAACTTCTAGAAGATCAGTTATCGTATACTGGTCTGATCACTTCATCTAAATTAGAACCCTTGACTGCCTAGAGCTGGTGGGAGGAGGAAATTGGGAGTGGGGAGGGGGGGTGGGTAGCAATGTCGCATGCCATCACCGGGGATGACCACAGCTTTATCAGACAGGCGAATGAGCCGATTCCAGCTCCGTAGTTCACCGTCCGCCTCCTAAGTAAGTACGTAAGTGTCACCTAGGTCTTCGCGAGCAGCCCATTTAAGGAGCCCGGCGCTATAGATACGGGCCGCGCTGGGCGACTGCAGACAACCTTTGAAGGTCGCGTATGGAAGCAGATTGCTCTCCGCCGTGCCGACTTTGTTCTTTGAAGGCCGTACCGGCGCCATTGATCCGCTAGGTGGCGCCTTAAGATGAGCTTGTATCCCAATCAAGGTCGCTGCAGCCTGAGACGTACTGTGAGTTACCGGGTGCTTGCGCAAGAAGGCGGCTTTATTCGGGCGCGCCGGGCTGGTGCTTTAAGCGCCTGTCGGTCGCTGAGTTAATAGCTTCATCTAGGACATAGGACACAGGAGGAAGAAGAACAATGCGGTATATTTTATGTCCTCGGCCTTACTGACAACGGCGCCGGCTGTTTGTCAAGAAACATTGACGCATGCGCATTTTTATGTTGAAAGATCTATATAAAACCACTCCAGGGTTGAGGAGCAGGGGATGGGGAGGATAGCCAGGGATTCCCTTCCCCAACACACCTCCCTTTGCGACTGCACTGTAGGTACAATCCCTTCCGTCCTCGGAGAAGCCATGCTTTCGAGAGCACCCCTCCACTCACCCTCGGTCGTAGGGTGTGCTCCACCGGAAGTGCCCCCCACCCGCGCCCTTTTAATTCAAAACCCTAGATTTCGCACTTGTATAACGCAGAATCTGTTAGGGATTGACCTTATGATATTGAGGGGGTGGCAGAGGGCTGTGGGGTTTGTTTGATTTAGAATAATTTTCTACAAATTTTTCGCCAAAAAAATATGGTATTGCTTATGGGCCCCGCCAAAAAAAATCAGATTGCCCAAAAATACTTGCCCGGGCGGAGGAGGGTAAAAACCATAGCCCCATTCCCGTCAAAATCAAAAAGTGAGTCGATTCCAAACGTCAGTGTGAGCATGGTGTTTAAACTGGCCTTTATATGCGGTGGGACATCTGCAATCCTAACCCATTCTATATACAACTAATATGGCGGTATCGCTATGTTGGTGGAAGAATCTTTGTGAAGATCTCTCTACGTGACGGTGGAAGCCTCATCAGTCTCTACGGCGACTGCTGCCCGGCCTGGGGTCGCTGAGGCCACATACCACCAGCCCCCCCCCCCCCCCACACACACACACGCCCCCACCCCCCCTTCCCGCTTGGGAAGAACGCGCCAGGCTTCTCCATCCTTTCCCCGTCATAGACCGGAAGTCTACCGTATCGCTCCCTGTAAAGGGTGCCAGGGACCCAGCCTGCTGACGTCAGGTGGCCAGGGCGGAACCACAGCGGGAACGGAGGAAGGGGGATGAGGACGGGAGCCGAGGGGAGGGGAGGGAACGTAGGGGAGGGAATGGACTCTAATAGGGGGGTGGGGGCGAGATCCCAATTAACAAGTCGGACCGTTGCTTTACGCATGGACAATGGTCATACTGAGGGATGTGCGGAAGCATGATGTATTACAGTGACGGGGTGGTCAGTGGGCATGCGAGTCTAAGCTACCTGGCCACTGTTCACAATGGACGGTGTCACTGAGCTAGGCCAGCAGACTCAGTGGGCTACCTGGCCACTGTTCACAATGGACGGTGTCACTGAGCTAGGCCAGCAGACTCAGTGGGCTACCTGGCCACTGTTCACAATGGACGGTGTCACTGAGCTAGGCCAGTAGACTCAGTGGGCTACCTGGCCACTGTTCACAATGGACGGTGTCACTGAGCTAGGCCAGCAGACTCAGTGGGCTACCTGGCCACTGTTCACAATGGACGGTGTCACTGAGCTAGGCCAGCAGACTACTGCAGCCACGACAGTATGCCAAGACCCGGCTTTGTCACCTCCCCTCATTCAATGGATGCAACCTGTGGAAAGGAATTCCCCCAGCATGGTCTTCACAAAGTGAGAGGGCCACTGGAGCATGCGACCAGGGAATATGACCCGCTCCCACTCCTCTTATCCCACCCCATTCATAAAGTTACAACCGGGGCGACGATCTGCCTCCGGACAACCGCCCACAGCTAATGAGTCATGACTGGAGCCAGATAATACATGTTCTCTGGCCTGTAACTTGCAGTTTTGCACTGTTCGTTTTATTATCCTTATTCGGTTTAAATATAAGAATAGTGCCAAACGGTTCAGATGATTATATACATATTGCTATGATTACATATTTATATACACGTACAGATTCCTACGATTACATGATTATATACATATTCCCATGATTACATGATTATATACATATTCACATGATTACATGATTATATACATATTCCCATGATTACATGATTATATACATATTCCCGTGATTACATAATTATATACATATTCCCATGATTACATGATTATATACATATTCACATGATTACATGATTATATATATATATAGTTTGTGCAACGTTCGAACGTCTTTATGGGGTTAGTCGATTATTGGTTATCATGGTACGATCGAACTATATGTCTCACGGGTTTAGTTATGAATTGTATGTGAACCAATCGGGGACTAGCTCTTCCCGTTTCCGGTCACAGTCAGAACAAGGTCAAACCATGGTCAAAACCTGTCAATACCTTGTCGGTCAATAGCACTTATGCTAATGTTTGTTGTTGACTTTTGTACATCGACGTTAAATAGAACTTTATCTTAACTTATCTTATCTTATCATAATAAAACATAACAACCCTCCAATTTGTTAACCTGAAGAGCCTGACAAACGCGTAGAAGTACCCCTTTACGATTGTTATATGTTAGCATATATCCGATGTTGACTTTGGAATTAATGCCAACACCACACAAATACGAACACACGCGTAGAACGTGTAGAATAGCAGACACTGCACAATTGAAATCCGGCCGATTTCTGGTTGCATTCATCTCAAGATTTGGTCATGCGTCGCCCAGAGACAGTAGACGGCATCGTCTCGTACAATACCGATATTGTTGCCAAAATGGTGCAAAATTGATCACCTACAAATTTTATGACTCGATCTCGGCAGGCACTTAGTTTTATTTATAGTTTTTGTACCTTTAACGAAAGAGAAATAAGAAATTGAATCGTATAGAGACGACAATACTGCAAGGCAGTTGTCTTGTTTCCCGTACTACCATCGCGTGGCATAGCGAGATGTCAAAGGAAAATGTGTGGGGCGGGGGGTGGGGGACCAAGGGGAGTCGTCTTCCCATGGGGCTAGTCACGCGTCTGTTCGGCGCTGCCTCCGTGGGGGGGGGGGGCAGTCACAACGATCCATCCCGTCACCCCCTAACCCGCTAACCCCACCAATCAAGCACCCCCCCTCCCTCCCTACCAGCCGTCAGTCACACCCGTCTTGCCGTGAAGGTCACTGACATCCCGCGTGAGACCACGAGACTGAGGCGCGTCTCCCCTGTCACTGGGCCATCAATACAGGGCCGGCCAATGCCGCTTATAACAATAACTAAAATGGCCATCGGCCGGTATCGGCTCGTCACGGAACAAAGGTTGTTTCTATCGCGGCGAAAGTCAAGGCTGGCGTTCATTTCCCTACCTGTCGGCGGATGAATACATTACGAGCGAAGTGGCATATTGTACCTGACTGGCAAGTGGCCAGGTATATCTATGAGTAAACGATCTCATAGCGTCAGAAACAACATGAGGGTCGACGTCAGAGGAAGGCAATCACTTTCAGGGCGGCATCGACGCTCCAAGAGTTTGGAACTTCCCGTATTTCAGCTTGTTGTGCTGTGTATAGTTGTATCGTTATTCGTGACATGAGCCATTAACACTGCACGAACTACCTGACATGGACTACAAAACATGGTGTACAAACTTATTCAGGCGTCAGTGTCTGCAAATAATAGCAGATTTGTTTCTGTCGTTTACTCGTGCGATCACTATCGAGGCATGAGCCACAATTGCAAACCATTATCTACTTAGCTACCGCGGTAATATATTCAAAACGCAGGACTGAGGGTGGGTAGCGTCGGGGGAGGGAGGAGGTTGCAGTCATGGCTGCAAATCCCTGTTTAGTTTCGATCTGCCAAAAAATTCCTCCACACGCGGCTTGCCTCAATTTGTCAGCAATAAGTCTGACAAATCGCTGTAAATCAAGCAAAAAGACGTGTAGCAGAATGGGAACGCTGGTGTACTCACCGATATAAAATAATCTAGCTTTATGGCGACCACTGAATGTCAAATCGCTTCCATTGATCTGTGGGGGCACGGAGCGAGCTAATGTCAATGACACAAATGAGGATTGTGTGGGTGGATACGGTGCGGTGGGCCGGTGGTTGGGCGAGGTAAGGGGGCAAGCTGGTGGGTGGAGGAGGGAGGAGGCAAGCTGGTGGATGGAGGAGGGAGGGGGCAAGCTGGTGGGTGGAGGAGGGAGAGGGCGGGGCCGCACGTGACATTGTTCAGGTACGGGACGTGGAAGACGTCACGGCACTCCATCAGTGCCTCTGGGATACCACTGCCACCAACCTGCACTGTGCGCTGGCCAGACCTCTGGCTCTGTGTCCAGCGGGTGTGAATGGGGAGGAGGCGGCGGAAGGGGAGGGGGGCCATGCCCTGCGTGCTGGCCAGACCTCTGACTCTGGGTCCAGCGGGTGTGGGTGGGGGGATGGGGCCGGGGAAGGCGGGGGGGGGGGAGCATCCAGTCAATCGTTGTTCTTCAGGGTTACTCTTTTGTTAGGCACATTGACTCACCTACGAATTGGACATTCATTGGTGTCGTTGCGTGAACAGGAAGTTTATCTGATTACCTTACCTATCGCTCTTCTGTTCTTTCTTCGTTATCTGTCACCCGATCTGTCTTCCTTTCTTTAGTTGTTTCTCTATTTTTCAAATCACTATCTAAATCCGTTCAGTCAACCTTTCGAAAAAAAACATAACCGGATGTTTTGCTCTCAGCTCACGTGATCAAGTCGGAAGTGACGCAATTAATGGCGGGACAAACAGAAGCACAGTTTCCACATGCAGTCACACTGGAGTCTGTCTCCATATCCGTTGAAGATGTTGACGTCGGCTAGGCTATAGTTAGGCTAATCCTACTTCCGGACAAAATTAAGTTGCGAATGCCAGCGGCATTCATCCTCTGGTCACGTGACTCGCATTCGCTGCGGGACTGCTGCGTGACGTCAGTGTGGGCGATATGCCGGTAATGAGACCGTGAAGCCGGATAAGCCAACCTGATCTGTCAACGGTTATTGGTTTTGTACTCGTTTACATTGATATCAGCAGGACAAATATTTTCTTTGTTTTTTTGGACCTCGACGTAATCTGCTCGATGCTACGTTATTGTGACAATAATTAGAGATATGCTACGTTATTGTGACAATAATTAGAGATATGCTACGTTATTGTGACAATAATTAGCGCGAGTCTCCGTAGTTGTGTATGTAACACGATCTCAAGTTGGTATGCATTACCCACAAGAGCAGGGTCCTATAAAATACCGCGAGCCAACCTCAGCAATCTATTTTCTGGAGGTCACCAGACTCAAGCGCCCATGCCGCCCGCCCATTGGTCAGAACGTCGGCAATATTCAGGCCAAAAATCAAAACAAATCAAGGTGATGAAAGTAAATCAGTTGATTTGGCAACTGTGCATTTACATTTTCATTCTGAGTTATCAATTTCCAAAGATTAAGGCCATCTGTATATTTGATTAGGTTTACATATCAAACATGATGTAATAATGTCTCTCTAAAGAATCTAAAGTTATGGGGTAAGAAAACTGACAGACGAGGGTGCACATTGTGGTGGATTACATGATATTTACCTCATTTATGACTGCGCTCATGCACATGCAATGTGGGATATAACTTGCAGATCATTAAGTCGCAGTATTAATATTCGTGATGTTATAATTGGAGTCCCAGAAAGTGATTGCAACGTTTTGTTTTCGACGATCGCGTTTTTATTATATAAAGAATGGCTTCTCTCGAACACTTGTAGAACGGAACACCAGATAGATTGCTGGACTTTCTTTATCACGGAATTAAACTATAAAAGTAAAATACTAAAACAAATGAGAAAAGAGCAGTTCTGCTGCATCATTACTCACAACAGTTAAAAACGCCTTGATATAGAAAATGCTGATATATTTTCATGTGTTGCTTTTAATTCAATGAATATATAGATTACTTGAATGTGTTGCATGAATTTTTGTACTTATTTATGACCTCTTCAAGACAAAGAATTAAAAATAATAATAATAATGTCGCTTTCTAATAGTAGTTTTAACCATAGCCTACGTTTTAATGCCAGCTATCCATGTCACATTCATTTGGTCTATTTTTGTAATGTCAGTTATCCACGTCGCTTTTCTGTGGTCTATTTTTTAATGTCAGTTATTCACGTCGCTTTCCTTTGGTATATTTTTTAATGTCAGTTATCTATGTTGCTTACTTTAGGTCTTTTTTTTATTGTCAGTTATCTAGGTGGCTTTCCTTTTGTCTACTTTTTAACGCCAGTCACCAAGGTGGCTTTCCTTTGGCCTTCTTTCTAATGCCAGTTATTCAGGTCGCTTTCCTTTGACCTATATTTTAATGCCGGTTATCCTGAATAGTTGTCAATTACATGCTTAACGGAGCGGTATAACTACTCTTCATGTGCAGGTGCATGGTGAGGCTACCCTTGGTGTGTGGGTGGATGGTGAGGCTACCCTTGGTGTGTGGGTGGATGGTGAGGCTACCCTTGGTGTGTGGATGGATGGTGAGGCTATCCTTGGTGTGAGGGTGGATGGTGAGGCTACCCTTGGTGTGCGGGTGGATGGTGAGGCTACCCTTGGTGTGTTGGTGGATGGTGAGGCTACCCTTGGTGTGAGGGTGGATGATGAGGCTACCCTAGGTGTGTGGGTGGATGGTGAGGCTACCCTTGGTGTGAGGGGGGATGGTGAGACTACCCTTGGTGTGAGGGTGGATGGTGAGGCTACCCTTGGTGTGTGGGTGGATGGTGAGGCTACCCTTGGTGTGTGGGTGGATGGTGAGGCTACCCTTGGTGTGTGGGTGGATGGTGAGGCTACCCTTGGTGTGTTGGTGGATGGTGAGGCTACCCTTGGTGTGAGGGTGGATGGTGAGGCTACCCTTGGTGTGAGGGTGGATGGTGAGGCTACCCTTGGTGTGAGGGTGGATGGTGAGGCTACCCTTGGTGTGAGGGGGGATGGTGAGACTACCCTTGGTGTGAGGGTGGATGGTGAGGCTACCTTCGGTGTGTGGGTGGATGGTGAGGCTACCCTTGGTGTGTGGGTGGATGGTGAGGCTACCCTTGGTGTGAGGGTGGATGGTGAGGCTACCCTTGGTGTGAGGGTGGATGGTGAGGCTACCCTTGGTGTGAGGGTGGATGGTGAGGCTACCCTTGGTGTGCGGGTGGATGGTGAGGCTACCCTTGGTGTGCGGGTGGATGGTGAGGCTACCCTTGGTGTGCGGGTGGATGGTGAGGCTACCCTTGGTGTGCGGGTGGATGGTGAGGCTACCCTTGGTGTGTTGGTGGATGGTGAGGCTACCCTTGGTGTGTTGGTGGATGGTGAGGCTACCCTTGGTGTGTGGGTTGATGGTGAGGCTACCCTTGGTGTGTGGGTGGATGGTGAGGCTAGCCTTGGAGTGTGGGTGGATGGTGAGGCTACCCTTGGTGTGTGGGTTGATGGTGAGGCTACCCTTGGTGTGTGGGTGGATGGTGAGGCTAGCCTTGGAGTGTGCTTGGATGGTGAGGCTACTCTTGGGTGGATGGTCGAGCGGGTGGGTGGTAAAGCCACCGTTTGCGTGCCCCTGTGTGTGTGGGTGGGTGGGGGTGATCAGTTGTTAAAGTTACCCTTCATACCCCCCACCACCACCCCACCACCCCAGCCACTGATGTGAGTGGTAATTCCCTAAGCCCCGCAATGAGAACACTGATTATCTCTGACAAGACAAATCGCACGGGACCGCAATGGATGCAGTGTCCTCGGTGGACAAATGACAGCGGGTGTGGCAAGGCATCGATGCCTCTTCATCTCTGTGGGATTCAAGGATTTGCGTCTATCGCATTATTTGCCAGGGGGCAAAGTAAGTAATAGTAATTTGTTGATTATAGCCACTGGTATGAGGAATACAACTGATAACATGTACAAAAGGGTAAACACATAATACAAATCCTCACCCTGCCCTACTGGGCTTACAAGTGACTGGAATTTATGGTCCTAGTACTGCCGCATACCTGGGCGTGTAAAAGAAACGAACAAAAATGTAAAAATAATAATAATAGTACATTTGAAAAAAGATTAAAATAAAATATATAACCTAAAACACATAGAAACGTAGGAAAATAGAATGAACAAAAAGGAATTAAATATTGTTTACAATGTCACCTGACAAGTATGGATTACAATGTCACCTGACAAGTATGGTTTACAATGTCTCTTGACAAGACATATGGTTTACCATGTGACAAGTGGTTTACAACGTCACCCGTTTACCTGTGTCACCTGATAAGTAAGCATGGCACCAAATGTCATGCAACGCGCATTGTGCCACAAGTAATACACCCCAACCATTGTACCAACTGCCACGTCGGTCGAGTGCACCCCAAGGCCACGGCATTGGCTCATTACACCCCCGCCAGCCTCCCCGCCTCCTCACGCACCAAAGAAGCCGTCCCCGTTGAGATATATCTACCCGTCTGCGTGGCTTCTACCATTATCTCGGGTCTTTTCAGGCTGCGAAGAGGACTTCTCGTGATGGGGTGTGTGTGTGGTGCGGAGGTGGCGCGGAGGAGGAGACGGGGTGGCGATAGAAAGACGCGGTGAGGCCTAGCGTCACCTAATACCCCTTCATGTCCAGACAAGAGCATCCAGCCATTAGTACACGATGGCCACTGGTGGATCTCGGCTTTGTGGGGGGTCGGGGGGGGGGGACACTTACAGCGACATAACCCGGGGATACCGTTGAAGTTCAGTCACAAGACAACCATACCGTCTGTCGAGTGCCGTCCAAGCCACTCCCAATCTTCAGTCTGTTACTTAACTAAACGCATTCGCGTGACGCACCAACCTTGGCGCTGGTAGCGACTATAAACATTCCCCGGGGTAAAGAAAGCAAAGTTCTCCAAAATCCAGTCTCGGGCCGGGGTGATGGAACAATAGATATATATAGGCTACGTCAGTCTCGTTACTGCGCTAGTGTTTTACGCTAGTGTTTTACCTGTGCGCTCAACACTTCGACAGCGTTTCCAGGGCAAAATGGTGCATGGCTTTGCATTTGGGTACCACGCATGGAACTGATGTCCGGGAAGCGTAGTTGAGCATGTGAAATGGCGTTTCTGTTGACTTACATTGACGACACGATATAATCTGAAATAGTGGGTAATTAGTGCAAGTGTACCGACCTTAAATACAATATTATCTTATGTTAAAACTTCAGGAGTTGCAACGTTTAAATTACTTAATGAATATTGTCAGATAGTTGAAAAAGTATCGTTTCCTTCAACACCACACGATTCTGTTCATTTCGTGACATCCCAGGCATTTTGGAAAACGAAGGAATGACATCAAATGAAATAGAAATTCTCACGCCTGATAAAAGATAATGATTTTGGCGCGCTTAGGACTGAATAAACTTATCTCAGACCGAAATAGCTTACCACCATCATCCCATGGATAACTTATGGTTTGATACTGACCACTTCCGAGTCTCCTACTGATTCTTCTTGCTAAATATGAGCTTGAGTTCAAGATGCGACGATGGCCAATCCACTTGTAGGCCTACAAAAAGGCATTTGTACAGCTTCAAGGTTTCATTTGATGACGAACATGTCCCAAAATGCATATCGGTCACAGACAACAATATGACGCAACGAAGAAAATGGAACGACGAGAGGGGAACGAACCTGTCCCCACACATATCACAGGGTATATGTGTGGCGATTAACTGTGCATTCCACATATTCAGATGCCTCAGATGCCTCAAAATATCATATCAACCTATGGATATCTGCACTTTTCTCTCTGCCTTACTCCATTTGTGTACTATGCTAATGGGCATCTTCCTATCTACCTAATTCATACGAGTTTTATGGTAAAGGGTATAGCCCCACTCTTCTGCCTTAATTCATATATTTGCATCACTAATAGGCACATTCCCCCTTTTCGTCCTAAATTCACATGTGCATAAATGATAAAGGGCATATTTCCCCATCTTCTGCCTTAATACATGTGCAAGACTAATGCTGACTTAATTCATATGTGGTGGGCAAGGGTATTTCCGTTCCTTATGAATTGGGTTTTGCTTTCACCGTGCACCTTGAACTGGGAATGAGGAAAATTATTCATCGTGGACGGCATTTTAATATTATATAAGCGGGAATCGGAAAATCGTCAATTTCCCCCCCTTCGTGATCTACTGATCAACACAGACCCCCCGCCTTCTTCTGGGTGCAATGTTAATTTGTCTTACTCCTCTAATTTGCCGCTTATAAATCTGTTGCAGGACACGACGTGCAGTCATTACATCAAGGGGTTTACCCATCAAGAGTATCACCAGAGTGGTACTAAGGCGTGTGTTGCTGTCCTTGTGTGTCGCGCAAGACATGAAACAATGACGCACACAAATAGGAAATGAATAACGCGCGAGCTGCAGGATCACGTGACACGAAGGTTGCCTCCCTGTAATTATTGCCGGTACTGTGTCCGGGATCGGCCCGTTAAATACACGTGAGAGACCTTTCCTTGCTTCCCTTGCAACCTAATCGCGGTCCTATTCCTGGCAACCAATTAGCTTCTTACCTGCCCCTCCCCCTGCTGCACCCACCCACCCCCTCTTAATCCGGGCCCCAGGCCCCACCTTGGCGACATTCTTCTGACCTCGTTCCCTTCCCTTGTCCGGCAGGGCGAGGGCCCCCAGCCATTGATACACAGCATTAGCGCATTTTCACTTTCATCTCTACTTTCTGGGGTAAATTGAATGGACCAAATGACACCTGTAGAAGTCTATATTTACGTCTGTCGTTGTCCTTCAAGGGGCCCAGGGATCCAGATGTCCATTACGTAGGTGCCCGTTTTGATGTCGGCAGAAAGCTGACGCGGTCCGACACAGTCATCATGACCTTGGTTAGCGGTCGTGTTGACGTCATCGCCCTGTCCTGACGACGTATCGGATCGTACTAGCGGTGTCAATTGGCGCTGCGAGGCTGGCTGGTAAGTATGAAGGGGCCCACGGCAGCTAATGGGCAGTGCCATGGTATGCCGCCAGACATCGCCGAGTGTTCAGCTATCTTCAAGTCTCCGCATGACTTCTTAATGACCTGACCTGACCCAAACTGTAAGAGCTCATGGATTTGTGCTCCGCAGACCTTGTGGGGTCCAGCTCAGGCCTTGCCAACTCGCCAGTAATCTGGGCCGAGTTTGCTCGTTGGTTGTATATTCAGGACGCTTTAACCAATTCTGATCATATCGATCGCGTCAATGGGAGAAGGAAGGCAGACTGGAGCCATGTTCCCGGGGTTACCCCTCTACTCTTTGCGAAAAAGGACGGGGGGATGTTTATCCTGCGACCCGCAGACATGGCCACAGCGGGGCTCGAACCACCGATCCACGTGCCGTTTGGCTTTGATGTGGCCAGGGCACTCAATGCGAGCGCTCTAACCCACTGAGCTATCGGGGCAGCTCTTCCATGCGAAGAATGGTGTCCGCCGCACGTATAGATTGTGTTCTGTGACCAGTTTTACACGGCTAACGCTATATAAGCTTTATTTATTTCAAGAGGTTAACATCAACGTATAATACATGCATATGTTCACCGCCGGGAGAGTGATCAGATGATACATCAATGCAAGAGAACAGTTTGTAGTTTACAATAATACATATTCGAACCGATCTCGAATAGTATGTGGAGTCCCGCAAGTTTCTGTACTAGGTCCACTTTTATTTCCTTTATACATTAATTTATGCTTCATACTTAATGAATTTAAGTAAGCAATTGTTTGGAATCATATTTGCAGGTAATTATATTTTTTGTTATATCGGGCAAGGATATAAATAAAGCGATTGAAACGCTGAATGGGGAATTAAAACAAATACAGTATTGGTTACAAATTAATAAGCTTGCTCTCAATCTCGACAAAACTAAAAAAATTAAACCCAAGCGAAAGAAAATTAGTATTCAGAGCAATGTAATCATTTCTGGCCAATTTGTTGTACAAACTACCACGAAATTTCTAGGAGTACAATTAGACTCTGACCTTTTGTGGAAACAACATATAGATTAAATTAAAGGTGAAATGGCAAGGGCGCTTTTGTTTTGTATCTCCATCTCTATCATATTGTATTGAAGTATGTGGAGCCTCGTGTAATAGCTTTTTAACCCCTTTTATCATGATCCAAAAAAAACAGTTCTCATATTGTCTATATTCAGCACCGTTATTCGTAACGAATAAGATTCTCCCGCTCACATCATTATACGAGTTCTATGATTTAGGTTTAGGCAATACAATGGATTGCAACCATCTTATCATAAAAGATTTGTTTATAAGAATTGGTGACATCCATAAGTATAACACTAGAAGGTCGCAGCTATTACATGTTCCTAAACATAAATGTCAATTGACGAAAATATCCATGAGATATAATGGGATATAAATATTTAATAAATGGTTTGGTAAGGTAAACTTTCAATCATCGCTTCACCATTTTAGGAGAAATACTAAGGAAAGTTTGTTAAATATAATCGATACGACGGTCGAGTGATTTAACCAATGTTAATGTTAATTGGATGCGTAACTAGTGTTAATAGAAAGAAAGAACTAATATAGCGCAACGATTGGGCCAAATCGATGTACTTTCTAGATTGCTGTATTACTGTTCTCTTTTCCGTTTGTATTTGTGTGTGTGTGTGGGGGGGGGGGGGTTTCTGTGCATTTTTTTGAGCGAATAAGCCTCGGCTTCTGCTCCTGGCCAACCAGTTCTGTATTATTTTGATTTGTGTACTCTAAATGGCAATAAAGATTATTATTAGTAGTATTATGACAACCAACAGCCCGGATCGCTTATGACATGGACTTTCCCCCGAACACGTCTAACTTTCGAAACACAGCACTTTGAAGAGACAGTGCGACTAAAATGGTCCCATGCGCACTGTACAACATCACCAATAACAACGGTTCTGTGCAGCACGCTCGTATTAGGATGGGACTATAAACTCACATCGCAAGAAGTTTAATTTTATTAATTTTGACGATTGCGCCGTATGTGGATCGAAACCAACTAAATTGTACATTTAAATTTATTTGTTTAAATTAATCCATACTTATGTACTCCTCGAGAGCAACCGTTTTTGAATTTAAATAATGAAATCTATTCGTCAATATTATACAGATATTTTTCCGGGCTTTATCTTTTTTGTATAATTATTAAGAGAGGTGAACATTCACATGTGTTGTACGTTGTTGTAAACCTCTATAAAGAAATGCAGCTTATGAAAAACGACACTGTCTTTACCCAATGAGCCATTCTATAGCATCCTGTGGGTGACTTGATTCCTTGGCAACGGCCGACTGATGCCCACGGCTTACTCCTGATATCTGTCGCCCAAGCGCCCTATAGTCCTACTTGTGTTCCCCGTCTCCACTTCTACTTCTCAGGGGCGGATGCAGAACATCTGGACAGGGGGGCCGGTTTCAGAATCGGATCCAGATATGCTGGATAGGGGAAGCCGGTTTCGGTTTTCATATGTTAAATGGTATAAATTTCGGCCCTAACAGATGGGCCGGGGCCGGGTCCGACCCCGCCCCCCCCCCCCCCCCACCCTGCCCTGGATCCCCCCTGCCTCTTACTTACATAAACGGTCAACGTGAAGGCAAGAATCACAGTATGACGTGCGGGCGGTACCAAACTGGCCGAAACTATATGAATACAAATACATATGTATCTATAATACAAATTATAAGGTTAATCCGAATTGAAAAACTTGACAAAGCATAAGTAGCTTCATACAAGTTTCTAATAAATATGATATGCAATATCAATTGGGTATTTGACATTTTTTCAGTCTCGCTATAACACGATAGTCGGCGCCGACTCATCTACTGTCTGTTACCTGTGCGCCCTCTTGGGAGTCCCCCCCCCCCACCCCCTCCCTCTTCTAATGGTGGCTCCTTTACCGGCCACGGGGTGCTGGGGGAGGAGAGTGTAGGTAGGGCCCCAGAGGGGCTTTTTCGACACGGCGACACGGGCGATTTTTAAAATCGACAACGCGACATTCGGCCTGTCTTAGAATCGACATGCGACATAAGACTTAGCGACACGCAACATGGAACTTTTCTTAAAATCGACACGCGACATGAACCTTTTCTTAAAATCGACACGCGACATGGACCTTTTCTTAAAATCGACACGCGACATGGCTACCCCCCCTCAGGGGCCCTTGTAGGTGGCTGGGCGAGGCAGGAGGGGCAGGGGGGGTGTCAGGATCTGACAATTGTCATTCTGGCTTTATCGATATATTTGATTGATTGATTGACGGCCGGACATGTCTATCTATCGTTTGTGAACAGACTGCGCCCCTTAGAGAAACAGTCCTGACAAGGAAATATTTTATAGCCGGCCCAAGTTGTGGAGCGGCGGGGTGGGGTGGGAGGCGGTGGGTGAGGGAGAGGGCGGCAACAAGTGACAAAGCCTGTATCCTAAACAAAAGACTGCATTGACCTTTTCGTGATACGGGCGCTGACTCTGGTGTCGTGGGTTAGTGTTAAGGTACGACCTGGGTATAGTCGGGCCACATAAACATGCCTTCGCTCCATCAAGCACTTCACGACGGGGATTCCCTATCTTGTTTTTTCATCCATATATGTGGGCAACAACATCCTCGCCCTGCCCTAGACCTTGTCCGCAAGACAACTGAATGGCGTGGTGTATAAAAGCTCGTAGAGGTGCAATTCAAAAGGTATGTCAAACCGGAAACGCCTCAAAGAAATACAAGGTGGTGAAAAAAGTTTCTCCTCATAAATGGGATTCGGAACAGACAAAGCTTTGCTTGGCAAACAAGAAGGAGACATGGTCTTCAACTCGATACTCATACAGCGTGGTATGTAACTCGACACTCATACAGCGTGGTATGTAACTCGACACTCATACAGCGTGGTAGGTAACTCGACACCCAGACAACAACAGGTTCGGGCTTTAACCCAACCAGCGAATGCAGAACAACAGGTCTGGTTTGTGCGTTAACCCATCCAATAAATGCAGAACAACAGGTCTGGTTTGTGCTTTAACCCAACCAGCGAATGCAGAACAACAGGTCTGGTTTGTGCTTTAACCCATCCAATAAATGCAGAACAACAGGTCTGGTTTGTGCTTTAACCCATCCAATAAATGCAGAACAACAGGTCGGGTTTGTGCTTTAACCCAACCAGCGAATGCAGAACAACAAGTCTGGTTTGTGCTTTAACCCATCCAATAAATGCAGAACAACAGGTCTGGTTTGTGCTTTAACCCATCCAATAAATGCAGAACAACAGGTCTGGTTTGTGCTTTAACCCAACCAGCGAATGCAGAACAACAGGTCTGGTTTGTGCTTTAACCCATCCAATAAATGCAGAACAACAGGTCTGGTTTGTGCTTTAACCCATCCAATAAATGCAGAACAACAGGTCTGGTTTGTGCTTTAACCCAACCAGCGAATGCAGAACAACAGGTCTGGTTTGTGCTTTAACCCATCCAATAAATGCAGAACAACAGGTCTGGTTTGTGCTTTAACCCATCCAATAAATGCAGAACAACAGGTCTGGTTTGTGTATTAACCCATCCAATAAATGCAGAACAACAGGTCTGGTTTGTGCTTTAACCCATCCAATAAATGCAGAACAACAGGTCTGGTTTGTGCTTTAACCCAACCAGCGAATGCAGAACAACAGGTCTGGTTTGTGCTTTAACCCATACAATAAATGCAGAACAACAGGTCTGGTTTGTGCTTTAACCCATCCAATAAATGCAGAACAACAGGTCTGGTTTGTGCTTTAACCCATCCAATAAATGCAGAACAACAGGTCTGGTTTGTGCTTTAACCCATCCAATAAATGCAGAACAACAGGTCTGGTTTGTGCTTTAACCCAACCAGCGAATGCAGAACAACAGGTCTGGTTTGTGCTTTAACCCATCCAATAAATGCAGAACAACAGGTCGGGTTTGTGCTTTAACCCATCCAATAAATGCAGAACAACAGGTCTGGTTTGTGCTTTAACCCATCCAATAAATGCAGAACAACAGGTCTGGTTTGTGCTTTAACCCATCCAATAAATGCAGAACAACAGGTCGGGTTTGTGCTTTAACCCATCCAATAAATGCAGAACAACAGGTCTGGTTTGTGCTTTAACCCATCCAATAAATGCAGAACAACAGGTCGGGTTTGTGCTTTAACCCATCCAATAAATGCAGAACAACAGGTCTGGTTTGTGCTTTAACCCATCCAATAAATGCAGAACAACAGGTCTGGTTTGTGCTTTAACCCATCCAATAAATGCAGAACAACAGGTCTGGTTTGTGCTTTAACCCAACCAGCGAATGCAGAACAACAGGTCTGGTTTGTGCTTTAACCCATCCAATAAATGCAGAACAACAGGTCTGGTTTGTGCTTTAACCCATCCAATAAATGCAGAACAACAGGTCTGGTTTGTGCTTTAACCCATCCAATAAATGCAGAACAACAGGTCTGGTTTGTGCTTTAACCCATCCAATAAATGCAGAACAACAGGTCTGGTTTGTGCTTTAACCCAACCAGCGAATGCAGAACAACAGGTCTGGTTTGTGCTTTAACCCATCCAATAAATGCAGAACAACAGGTCTGGTTTGTGCTTTAACCCATCCAATAAATGCAGAACAACAGGTCTGGTTTGTGCTTTAACCCAACCAGCGAATGCAGAACAACAGGTCTGGTTTGTGCTTTAACCCATCCAATAAATGCAGAACAACAGGTCTGGTTTGTGCTTTAACCCATCCAATAAATGCAGAACAACAGGTCTGGTTTGTGCTTTAACCCAACCAGCGAATGCAGAACAACAGGTCTGGTTTGTGCTTTAACCCATCCAATAAATGCAGAACAACAGGTCTGGTTTGTGCTTTAACCCATCCAATAAATGCAGAACAACAGGTCTGGTTTGTGCTTTAACCCAACCAGCGAATGCAGAACAACAGGTCTGGTTTGTGCTTTAACCCATCCAATAAATGCAGAACAACAGGTCTGGTTTGTGCTTTAACCCATCCAATAAATGCAGAACAACAGGTCGGGTTTGTGCTTTAACCCATCCAATAAATGCAGAACAACAGGTCTGGTTTGTGCTTTAACCCATCCAATAAATGCAGAACAACAGGTCGGGTTTGTGCTTTAACCCATCCAATAAATGCAGAACAACAGGTCTGGTTTGTGCTTTAACCCATCCAATAAATGCAGAACAACAGGTCTGGGTTGTGCTTTAACCCATCCAATAAATGCAGAACAACAGGTCTGGTTTGTGCTTTAACCCAACCAGCGAATGCAGAACAACAGGTCTGGTTTGTGCTTTAACCCATCCAATAAATGCAGAACAACAGGTCTGGTTTGTGCTTTAACCCATCCAATAAATGCAGAACAACAGGTCTGGTTTGTGCTTTAACCCATCCAATAAATGCAGAACAACAGGTCTGGTTTGTGCTTTAACCCATCCAATAAATGCAGAACAACAGGTCTGGTTTGTGCTTTAACCCAACCAGCGAATGCAGAACAACAGGTCTGGTTTGTGCTTTAACCCATCCAATAAATGCAGAACAACAGGTCTGGTTTGTGCTTTAACCCATCCAATAAATGCAGAACAACAGGTCTGGTTTGTGCTTTAACCCAACCAGCGAATGCAGAACAACAGGTCTGGTTTGTGCTTTAACCCATCCAATAAATGCAGAACAACAGGTCTGGTTTGTGCTTTAACCCATCCAATAAATGCAGAACAACAGGTCTGGTTTGTGCTTTAACCCAACCAGCGAATGCAGAACAACAGGTCTGGTTTGTGCTTTAACCCATCCAATAAATGCAGAACAACAGGTCTGGTTTGTGCTTTAACCCATCCAATAAATGCAGAACAACAGGTCTGGTTTGTGCTTTAACCCAACCAGCGAATGCAGAACAACAGGTCTGGTTTGTGCTTTAACCAATCCAATAAATGCAGAACAACAGGTCTGGTTTGTGCTTTAACCCATCCAATAAATGCAGAACAACAGGTCTGGTTTGTGCTTTAACCCAACCAGCGAATGCAGAACAACAGGTCTGGTTTGTGCTTTAACCCATCCAATAAATGCAGAACAACAGGTCTGGTTTGTGCTTTAACCCATCCAATAAATGCAGAAAAACAGGTCTGGTTTGTGCTTTAACCCAACCAGCGAATGCAGAACAACAAGTCTGGTTTGTGCTTTAACCCATCCAATAAATGCAGAACAACAGGTCTGGTTTGTGCTTTAACCCATCCAATAAATGCAGAACAACAGGTATGGTTTGTGCTTTAACCCAACCAGCGAATGCAGAACAACAGGTCTGGTTTGTGCTTTAACCCATCCAATAAATGCAGAACAACAGGTCTGGTTTGTGCTTTAACCCATCCAATAAATGCAGAACAACAGGTCTGGTTTGTGCTTTAACCCATCCAATAAATGCAGAACAACAGGTCTGGTTTGTGCTTTAACCCATCCAATAAATGCAGAACAACAGGTCGGGTTTGTGCTTTAACCCATCCAATAAATGCAGAACAACAGGTCTGGTTTGTGCTTTAACCCATCCAATAAATGCAGAACAACAGGTCTGGTTTGTGCTTTAACCCATCCAATAAATGCAGAACAACAGGCCTGGTTTGTGCTTTAACCCAACCAGCGAATGCAGAACAACAGGTCTGGTTTGTGCTTTAACCCATCCAATAAATGCAGAACAACAGGTCTGGTTTGTGCTTTAACCCATCCAATAAATGCAGAACAACAGGTCTGGTTTGTGCTTTAACCCATCCAATAAATGCAGAACAACAGGTCTGGTTTGTGCTTTAACCCAACCAGCGAATGCAGAACAACAGGTCTGGTTTGTGCTTTAACCCATCCAATAAATACAGAACAACAGGTCGGGTTTGTGCTTTAACCCATCCAATAAATGCAGAACAACAGGTCTGGTTTGTGCTTTAACCCATCCAATAAATGCAGAACAACAGGTCTGGTTTGTGCTTTAACCCATCCAATAAATGCAGAACAACAGGTCGGGTTTGTGCTTTAACCCATCCAATAAATGCAGAACAACAGGTCTGGTTTGTGCTTTAACCCATCCAATAAATGCAGAACAACAGGTCTGGTTTGTGCTTTAACCCATCCAATAAATGCAGAACAACAGGTCTGGTTTGTGCTTTAACCCATCCAATAAATGCAGAACAACAGGTCTGGTTTGTGCTTTAACCCATCCAATAAATGCAGAACAACAGGTCTGGTTTGTGCTTTAACCCAACCAGCGAATGCAGAACAACAGGTCTGGTTTGTGCTTTAACCCATCCAATAAATGCAGAACAACAGGTCTGGTTTGTGCTTTAACCCATCCAATAAATGCAGAACAACAGGTCTGGTTTGTGCTTTAACCCATCCAATAAATGCAGAACAACAGGTCTGGTTTGTGCTTTAACCCATCCAATAAATGCAGAACAACAGGTCGGGTTTGTGCTTTAACCCATCCAATAAATGCAGAACAACAGGTCTGGTTTGTGCTTTAACCCATCCAATAAATGCAGAACAACAGGTCTGGTTTGTGCTTTAACCCATCCAATAAATGCAGAACAACAGGTCGGGTTTGTGCTTTAACCCATCCAATAAATGCAGAACAACAGGTCTGGTTTGTGCTTTAACCCATCCAATAAATGCAGAGCAACAAGTTTGGTTTGTGCTTTAACCCTACCAACAAATACAGAACAACAGTTTGAGGGCTAATACATAATAACGTTTTAAAAATGGGATCCATCCTTTCCTAGGCCCACTTTAGCTTTTCGGGGCACAAATATGTGTATCATAATGCACCAAACAATCCGAGATTAGTTGGCCGGGTATGCTTACGTCACTCTGGAAGCTTCGAAGCCAACATTATTATGACGGAAATCTTTGATTGGAGGAATCTATCAGTTTGTCCGTTTGTCCGTGTGTGTGTCTGTCTGTCTGTGTGTTCGCGCTCTACAGGTCGCAAATCGCAACAGATCGTTCTGTAACTTTACCCACCGATAGGTATCCGGCATGGCTCGGTCAAGTTCGTTAGCGGGGTGTGTAGGTCAAAGGTCAAGGTCACAGGAATTTTTCGTTTGATCCTTAACCATTGGGAGATAGGGCCAATAATTGAAATACAGGCCACTGTACAGACAGTTTTGGAGCTAGCGCGTTGGAAAAAAATACACATATGGTCCTCTGGCTTTTCTCGCCCTGTGCCAATTTGCATCGAAATCGATTAAGAAGTTGGATCGCTAAAAAATATTTTAACTTTAAAAAAACGTTTAACATGGGACTCTATGAGGCTACATATTTGAGCAATCAGCTCTACTCATCGTGAGCAATAAGCCGTGCCGCCTTTCAGGGTGGAATACTGCTCAAATCTGTGCGTGTATTGACGGACAGGGAAGAGAGCGGTGTGGCGTTGGGTTCTGTCCATCTATGGGTGTCTCCGGGATCTTAGGGGTCAATCTGGATCTGAGGGGTCAATCTGGATCTGAGAGGTCAAATCTGGATCTGAGGGTCAATCTGGATCAGAGAGGTCAAATCTGAATCTGAGGGGTCAAATCTGGATCTGGGAGGTCAAATCTGGATCGAAGGGGCCGACATCTGGATCTGAGGGGTCAAATCTGGATCTGAGGGGTCAATCTGGATCTGAGAGGTCAAATCCGGATCTGACAGGTCAATCTGGATATGAGAGATGCAATCTGGATCTACGGGGTCACATCTGGATCAGGGAGGTACAATCTGAATCTAAGGGGTCAAATCTGGATCTGCTGGGTCAATCTGGATCTGATGGGTCAATCTGGATATGAGAGGTCAAATCTGGATCTGAGTGGTCAAATCTGGATCTAAGGGATTGATCTGCCTCTGAGAGGTCAAATCTGGATCTGAATGGTCAAATCTGGATCTGAATGGTCAAATCTGGATCTGAATGGTCAAATGTGGATCTGAATGGTCAATCTGGATATGAGAGGTCAAATGTGGATCTGAATGGTCAAATCTGGATCTTAATGGTCAACCTGGATATGATAGGTCAAATCTAAGGGTTCACATCTGGATATGGGAAGTCAAATCTGGATCGAAGGGGTTAATCTGGATCTGAGAAGTCAAATATGGATCTGAGGGGTCAAATCTGTATCTAAGTGGTCAATCCGGATCTGAGAGGTCAAATCTGGATCTGAAGGGCCAAATCTGGATTTACTTTTCATCTATCCGTGTGTTTGGTCGTGTGTATTGGCGGCGAGGGGTGGGGGTGCGGTGTGCGGGAATGTTTCATTTCCGTCATCAGCCTTCACCCTGTGGGTGACGCTCTCGTGGTTACTTTTGCTACTTTTCATACTTTCTATATCACGTTCAAAGACGTCATTTTGGCGGCATTCAATATCAATTACACAGGCCTATAGCTTATATGTTGGGAGGTAGTATAACTGTGCTACATTCAAAGCATTTTGCATTGGTATTCTTGACGCTAATATCGTTTTGTCAATGCAGCAGCTATAGCATACTCGCATTGTTTTCACAGCCTTTCAGATTGGTAGCTCATCAATGCAGCGAATTGAATTTCCGTCACCATGGTAAAACTACCCGGATGGGTTTCGATTACCTATACATTGCCATGGCAACATTAACCGGGTGTGGTATCGCTTACCCACGCGTTCATTGTCATGGGATGGAGCAATTGGCAATGCCTCCTCTTCTATTACACATTCGTAGAGATGTGCAAATGACACCCACATTGTACGCGCTTAAACTTGGATCAGAGCCCCCCCCCCCCCCACCCCCATCTCCCCTACTCCTCATCTCGCCACTGTCGCTGAGCAGGTGGAGCTGGCACGTGGCGTTGACACGGCAACGCGGCGCATGACCCCGACCCACCTCACACCGCGGGAGGTCCGACACGGAAGCGGCCCCTAGCGGCCGAGTGGACTAGACAGCAGCGCTAATTGGCTGAAAGTATCGCCCTTTCCCCTATCAACCCCCCCCCCCTCTCCCCCACACTGCTCGCAACCCCCCCCCCCCCACTCCCCGCCCTACCAAAAAAACATCCTCGCTGTAAAACTCACATATTCAAGCGGCGTTACCCTCTTCCTCCAGTACCCACTGCCTCCCCACCCCTTGGCCGCTGTCGTCAGAGGTGATAATCTTATTGCCAAGGCGACGGCACCCAGCCTGGGAAAACTCAATTTGGTAAGCTAAGTAGCGTAACTTGGGTCAGCGCCTGGCGGACTGACGTGATGATGGTGATTATTGGGTGGTAAAGGTGGGTACGACTCGTCCAGCATGGACTTCGATATGTGTCACGCCAATACATCGCCAACTGCTCCCACAATGGCCGCCTTGAGGACATCGTCATGAGATACGCTGCCATTGATGGGGTATGGGGAAGAGGGGGCCCCTACAGACACCCCCCCCCCCCCACACACACACACGCTCGCACCCCCTGCAACAGACACCCCCCCCCCTCCACACCACGGCTAAATACGCTCTTAACGCCCAGTTCTTTGCAGAAATCAAAATATTTAGTGTCATAACCATGAATGGGCATGTCGTTAAGTGACTTTCTTGCGTACCGCGTCATCAAACCTGTGACGTCAGTGGCATCATTTTGTTAGCTCTGAACATTCAGACAATGATAGCGCGCACAGTTCATACAAAAATAACACCAACGTGATGACACAATGTTGCAGTAAATCTATTTTAACGAAATTGGAAAGTCATCATATGGGTGAATATTTGTTGTGGAGCAGCTTGAATCCATCGACATGGAGATTAAAAAGGAAACTAGATCTCTATGAATGAAAATAGTTTTAGCGACTATTCGGTATCGTTGACACATGTTACTTTCAGTGCCCTTCAAATGACATATAATACAAGACAGGGGTATATTATATGACATGTGTGCTAGTGCGAAACTTTAGATTCAGGGTCCGCCATTGAAATTATATCACAGCATTTTCTCTCTGAATTAGTAAATTTCAGATTGTTTCCCAGAATTATTTAGTAATTGGGGCTCACTCGGCTTCAGTGACAAATCGTCAAGAAATATATACATGATCTACAAGAGGCATTAACACAGTATTATGTACTGTTTGCCAATAATCAATAAATATTGTTTACACACAAAAAAACAAACAAAAAAAAACATGATTTTGTCCATCTTTAGTTTAGAGCAATATGTTCTGTAATGTTTGTTTTACCAACCTCTTCTCCATGTCAAATAAGTATATTCTGTCTTGATTTAATTCATGAAAGCCTTTGAGAGAAGCAAATTTGTTGACCGGAGCAGAACTTGGTGGCCGGCTTGATATCCATGAGCGTCTGTTCGCTGTTCGGTTTCTGTGTGATGTTGACCTCGGCTCGCTAGGACGTCCGCGCGATACAGTATTCCGCGCAGTTTTATGTTGAAATTGTTGTTTTGCAGATTCAACGATATACTTTTAGTCTTTATTCTAAAATGTAAAGAATCTAAGATGGCGCATGTAAGTAGGCTAGTGTCAGTTTAAAATCGCGTCAACGATGCTAAAATAGCGTCAACAATGCTAAAGTAGCGTCAACAATGCTAAAATAGCGTCAACGATGCTAAAATAGCGTCAACGATGCTAAAATAGCGTCTGCGATGCTCACACTTTGATTACGTTGTACGCAAGAACGCAAATTTTTGCAAATAAGTACTTCAAGAAATGATTTCTACCTAAAAGTCTTAACACGTTTGACTGTATGAACTGAATAAAGTCGTCGAGGACGCCACGATAGGAACAGCGATACGGTACCCGTTAATAGCAAGTGTTGAGAGCCTGAAATGTAGTCCCAGGTCAACTGTGGTGCGAACCCCCGACCTTTAGCACACAGCTCACTTCACAAAGCCTTACTCGGTAACCACTAGACCATTGGCGTGGCTTCCGGTGGGCGACGGGGACCTAACAGATGGCCACCCATAGGCCGCCGTCACACCCTGTTTATAATAAAGACATTGAGAAATATTCGAATGGATGATTACCATCTCTTAACAGCCGTAATGATCGGCTATACCGTCTGTTTTACAGGAGAGTGGGAGTAGGCCTGGTAGTTAGCGTACTAGACCGCAGGTGGTGGGTTCGAATCCGGCCCAGCCAGCGAATGTGGGGCATCTTTTATTTGATTTCATTACGGGAAAGTTGTTACGCAGGAAAACAAAACAAAAAGTGTGTTAAAGAGTCGGTAACCCCATTGTGGGCGACTTCGTATGTGACAGCTTTAAAAGCGGGAAATCGGAAAATAAACTAATTTCTGGTTGGAGATGAAGTGCGGTAACTGACACAATACTAACAAAAACAGGCAACGGTTGTTATTACGCACTCCTCGCTACTCTCCTATTATCGCCCACGCTCGGGGTATTAATACCCGGAGGTGCTCGTAATGTCAACTGATGTATCGGTGATAAAGCGCGGGGGAGCGGGGGAACTTGATCTACATGATATCCTTTACTGGGGATCCAGGGCCCACTGATATAGCGCGAGATATGATGCCAAGCCAATTGTACCATCTATTCTATGGTTTAGACGGATTAATTAATGTGTGATGTATTTGTTAAATAGTTGATGCCACGCCAAAACAACTTTAGCTCATATCAATCTTCTGTGTTTCCACGCTTATATTATACTTTGACGAACGCGTTAAAACTAATTCTTATTTGTTTGTCTTCCCTAACGAAGGTAACTCTGAACTAAACAAAATCGTGGCACGAAAACTTTTATTGGCCGCTGCTAGACCATGGTCAGTCGGCGTATGTCCCTCAACCATGTGTGTGTCCGGCTGGTGGGTGGGTGGAGGGTCAGGGTGGAGGGTGGTGATGGAGGGTTGGGGTAGAGGGTTAGGGTGATGGGCGGCGGATCGCCAACCGGTGGGTGGGTGTCCGTGGATCCCAGAAGCCCCTGGGACATCTCGAGCCCACAGGGGTCTCAACACACCCTGCCCTCTTTAATTAGCTTACCTCACCTTGCCTGTGTTCTCGTCGCCGTGTTCAATCGATTATCGAGATCCCGGGCTGCCCGAACCGGTTGACGGGAACGGGAGCGGGAGGGGAGAGCGGTAGGAGAGAGCGGAAGAAAGAGCGGGAGCGGGAGGGGAGAGCGGAAGAAAGAGCGGGAGCGGGAGCGGGAGCGGGGCGGGAGCGGGAGCGGGAGCGGGGGCGGGAGCGCGAGCGGGAGCGGGAGCGGGAGCGGGAGCGGGAGCGCGAGCGGGAGCGGGAGCGGGAGAGGAGCATTGATTCTTTATGAGTTCTCTGAGTTTTGAGTCATTGATTCCGTATTGGTTCCCGGAGCATTAAGTCATTGATTCCTTTAGCATATTTGTGTTTATCAATGTTATCTTGTTTATATATTGTAGTATACCTGTCCATATTCTTGTACCGTTGTTTAACCTATTTTCACGGCTTTCAGTATTAAATTGTTCAGCCGGCGCAACAGAGT
Organism: Arenicola marina; assembly: GCA_964019135.1. Classification (NCBI taxonomy): domain Eukaryota; kingdom Metazoa; phylum Annelida; class Polychaeta; family Arenicolidae; genus Arenicola; species Arenicola marina. The sequence goes on along the minus strand of OZ025260.1, from coordinate 10,036,083 downwards.
AAACCTCTTTGTTAAATGGTATGGGTGTGAAATGTGGCCCAGCGCCACAACTCTGACATCTGCAGGTCCGGCGCCACAACTCTCATATCTGCAGGTCCGGCGCCACACTCTCACATCTGCGGGTCCGGCGCCATAACTCTCACATCTGCAGGTCCGGCGCCACAACTCTCACATCTGCAGGTCCGGCGCCACAACCCTCACATCTGCAGTCCGGTGCCATAACTCTCACATCATCAGGTCCGGCACCACAACTCTCACATGTGCAGTCCGGCGCCACAACTCTCACATCTTCAGGTCCGGCACCACAACTCTCACATGTGCAGTCCGGCGCCACACTCTCACATCTGCAGTCCGGCGCCACAACTGTCACATCTGCAGGTCCGGCGCCATAACTCTCACATCTGCAGGTCCGGCGCCACAACCCTCACATCTGCAGTCCGGCGTCACAACTCTCACATCTTCAGGTCCGGCACCACAACTCTCACATGTGCAGTCCGGCGCCACAACTCTCACATCTTCAGGTCCGGCACCACAACTCTCACATGTGCAGTCCGGCGTCACACTCTCACATCTGCAGTCCGGCGCCAAAACTGTCACATTTGCAGGTCCGGCACCACAACTCTCACATGTGCAGTCCGGCGCCACAACTCTCACATCTTCAGGTCCGGCGCCACAACCCTCACATCCGCAGGTCCGGCGTCACAACTCTCACATCTGCAGTCCGGCGCCACACTCTCACATCTGCAGGTCCGGCGCCACAACTCTCACATCTGCAGTCCGACGCCACACTCTCACATCTGCAGGTCCGGCGTTACAACCCTCACATCCGCAGGTCCGGCGCCACAACTCTCACATCTGCAGTCCGGCGCCACAACTGTCACATTTGCAGGTCCGGCGCCACAACCCTCACATCGGCAGGTCCGGCGCCACAACTCTCACATCTGCAGGTCCGGCGCCACAACTGTCACATCTGCAGGTCCGGCGCCACAACCTCCATATCTATAGATCTGGCGCCACAACCCTCACATCTACAGGTCCGGCGCCACAACCCTCACATCTGCAGGTCCGGCGCCACAACTGTCACATTTGCAGTCCGGCGCCACAACTGTCACATTTACAGGTCCGGCACCACAACTCTCACATCTGCAGGTCCGGCGCCACAACTCTCAAATCTGCAGTCCGGCGCCACAACTCTCACATCTGCAGGTCCGGCGCCACAACTCTCACATCTGCAGGTCCGGCGCCACAACCCTCACAACTGCAGTCCGGCGCCACAACTCTCACATCTTCAGGTCCGGCACCACAACTCTCACATGTGCAGTCCGGCGCCACAACTCTCACATCTTCAGGTCCGGCACCAGAACTCTCACATGTGCAGGTCCGGCGTCACACTCTCACATCTTCAGGTCCGGCGCCACAACCCTCACATCCGCAGGTCCGGCGTCACAACTCTCACATCTGCAGTCCGGCGCCACACTCTCACATCTGCAGGTCCGGCGCCACAACTCTCACATCTGCAGTCCGACGCCACACTCTCACATCTGCAGGTCCGGCGTTACAACCCTCACATCCGCAGGTCCGGCGCCACAACTCTCACATCTGCAGTCCGGCGCCACAACTGTCACATTTGCAGGTCCGGCGCCACAACTCTCACATCTGCAGGTCCGGCGCCACAACCCTCACAACTGCAGTCCGGCGCCACAACTCTCACATCTTCAGGTCCGGCACCACAACTCTCACATGTGCAGTCCGGCGCCACAACTCTCACATCTTCAGGTCCGGCACCAGAACTCTCACATGTGC